>JBAMIB010000044.1:4273102-4285009 GCA_037177415.1 Kaempferia rotunda | reverse complement strand
GTGATACACTCAAGTTTGTAATAAAATGGCTTTAAGTGAATAATGATGAGTAAGAATCAAGTCTAGTCCTCTCTAAGAGGAGAAAAAGGTAGTCCGGTGCATTAAGCTCGTACCCATGTGGGTCTCAGGGAAGGGTATATTGTACGCAACCTTACTTTGCAAAAGGATGTTTTTAAACTTGAACCCGTGACCTCTAAGGTCATATGACACCAACTTTACCGTTGGGCCAAGGCTATCCTTCTCTCTAAGAGAAGAAAAGCTATCAAAAAAGTACTAATTTAATTCCTCCTGATCACCCTCCTCTCTTTCTTCCTTAGAATTAATCTCTTCATCTATAAAGGGACCAACTAGTTTCAAGTTTCTTCTTACTTGAGAAAGCTCATTAGCCCTTAGTCTTCTGCAATTATATATCCCATGTCAAGCTTGATCCAAGAACTATTTCTTGTTACATCTTCATTCACCTATTTTCTAGCGAGGGATTTTCTGTTCATATTGAAATGAACTACGACAAACCTGGAGTAGATTAAGTGGCATGGACCACCCAACTAAAAGGAAAAGAGTCTTATCCTTTTTTTTTTTCTGAGTTTGAATGAAGTTCATTTCATTCATGTTATTATTTGTTATTTGGTAGCAGAAGGGACTAGTCTATAATCATTAAGCTGGCGCTCTATTAAAAATTTATTAGTTGGTATCCGTCCCTGTTGAAAATACTAGGAAGAAATATCTACTAAGGAAAGGAACAATTGAACTTTCTTTGGAAAAAGGAGTACTTGACCCGCAGGAGCTATTGAGAAGGCAATGTTTGACTCTAATAGAACTTTGACAATTGCTCCAGGAGATAGAGCGGGAAAGGGCACAAAATCCAACTTAAGCAAATAACTCGGGCTTGAATAAAACAATAGTCGTGCATTAAGTGTTATAACTCTATTTCAACTCAATTACTCATCTTGGGCACCAACACCAGCTTTAATTAGTTAATAGTTCGATCCGGTTGCTTCACAACCTCTTTCTCCATAGTTCATTAGGTCTTTAAGAGGCACAAGCGCGAGGCTTTGAGAAAAAGAGTATAAGATGAAGTTGGATTTCTGATAGAGCTTGAGGTAAGTAGCAACGTCTGAGATATCAAGGAGTCTGCAGCTGCAAGTCTTACTCCTTAAATTCCCTTGGCGTAGTGTGTATTAGATATTTCGGTAACTTTCAAAGATTAGTTGTTTTCCTTATCTCCCCAATAGGGTACAGAGAGGAAGCAAACTTAAAAGTAAAGGGACAACCATAGGTTTAGAATGAATGGCCCAAAGTATGATTGTTACTGGGCTTGACTGTTAATGTTAGGGAGAGGGATGATTAGCTCAATTGTTAGGGAGAGTGGTGATCGTATGTTCAGGGGTAGAGTGAATGACCCATAGTCATTCACGATTACCGTGGGCTCTATTGTTAATGTTAGGGCATCCTAAGATGACTCAGTCGTTAGGGGGAGAGAGAGGGACAATCCTTTTGATTAGCTCGACCGTTAGGGCACATGTAAACTCGACTGTCAAGGAGAGAGAGGAATGACTAATATTAGAGTGAATGACCCACAGCCATTCACAATTGTTGTTGGGCTCAATCAATAGTGTTAGGGAGAGGGACGATTGTGCTTGACTATTAATGTATCTGTAATGGGCTTGGCCGATGGGGAGAGAGAGGGACTGCTAATAGTAGTGTGAATGGTCCAAAACCATTTACCACTTTTGCTAGGCTCAACTGATAAGGGCATCCGTAAGGATAAACTTGATCATTAGGGAGAGATGTCTTTTGTTGGGGTGAATCACTTTTTCCACTGGTACTATGATAGAAGGCATGGATTTGGTGGGGATGGGAAAAGAATCCAAAACAGAAGCCACTGGCACAAGAAAAGACCTTTCATTTGCTACAACTGATTTATAACCAAGAGTGAGCTGTCCAGTGAGAAAATTTCCATGTGAGTAAATTCTTGTTGTTACTGTAGTTGATTAAGGAAGAGACTTGGGGTCGTTCAGGAAGTTCATATGCTGTTCGAGGTTTGAGTCCAACTCCTGTTCCATCCTTATCCAAGAGTGAATGACTATTTATATGCATGACTGCTGTTTTAGTTCTTAGAGTCCCAGTAGAGTCTGTTGAAGTAGTTGTTACCCATATGCTCTTAGGTCTTTATTGAAAGAGATACTCTTCTTTATATTCTTTCTATTCACTGAATAGTAATCATGCATCTTCAATGAGGACTCCTTAACTTGAGTCTCCTTAGTTCATTTGTGAAAGTGGATCGAGAAAGCACCACCCAGTAGATCTTCATCTCGAGTGGATTATGGTCCCACTTAGCTGGTCAACGATTGCCCTAAGATCCTTTCCTAAAAGCTTTTGAATACACTTAAGAAAGGAGTTAAATTGAAGTTCAAGTCAATGAAACATCTATATGCTCAACACATGCTACTATGCAACTCAAGTAGCTACTTAGATAGGCTCCAACTTAAATAAGAGGGGCACGAAGTGAAAAATTAAATATATGCCCAACCCAAACTGATGGGAACCTTCACCATCACTCAGATCTACATACAATTTAAGAGCACCAACTTAACAATGAAAGTCTTAAGTGCATCCTGATACTTTGAGTGAGATCAATGCTTCTGTTGTTATTGGGTCTCGTCTAGACCAAGTTAGCACCCAACTCATTTTCCAAAGCCATTGTTATCACATATTCAGCCAGACTGCTACAGTCCGGAATGGTTTTGATCCATTCACTCTACTCCTAATGGTTAAGCTATCTAATGATACCCTCTCCTTTGATTTGAATATCTAGATGTTATAACGTTCCTTTCACTCCACCATCACTCTCCAAGGCAAGGGCTGAAGCTTAACTATTTAATGTGTCCTAAGAAAGCCAACTTCAGGTACTAGATCTAAAGCATAGGTACCAAACTTTCCCACAGGAAAGATGAAACCATAAGACTCTTTGGAAAGCGGATTCACAGGAAGAAGGTATTGAACTTTACATATGATCAATTATTATTTTATTTCTAATAATTTGCCAACATTTGGATTAACAACTATTTTCATAATCTTTTATCACAATTTTGAAATATTTTTATCAATAAACCTGTTAGCAATAATATATTTCTAATAAATAATAACCAATAAATCCAATAAAAAATAAATAATTAGCTTCGTGATTCTCAAAGCGTAATAAGTTTATCTGATGTATGAGGTAAAAGGCCTCACCGATAGTATACAATAATATAATGTTCTCGCAAATAAATATTGACCGCACATGGCCCCTTGCTATCATATTCTCTCATGGGTGGCGAGGTACTCTAGTATAAGACTGCTTAGAGTTTTTTGTTTTTTAATATTTCTAATCCACTAAAAAGTAAATAATCAAAGTCAATATCTTCAAAATACAATAATGTTAGCTAATGTATGGGGTTAAAGCCTTCATCAATGATATACAATAATATAGTGCCCTTGTGCAAATAAATTGTGACCGCGTGCGACCTCTCGCTACCATATTCTCTTGTGGGCGATAACATACTCTGGTATAAGGCTAGACTTTTCACTTTTTTTTCTTCATTTTAAATCATTATTGTTTTACTATATATTTTTACATCATATTAATTGTGCTCAGAGTTTATATGTTATTAGTTAGTCTAAAAATGAATTACTCTTTTATTATCAGTTATGCTAATTTACTATATATTAATATGTGGTTGTTATGTATCAGCTATAAAACATAAAATACAAGTTTCATATCTAAATCAATAAGTAGTATAAAAGATGAGCAATTCTAAGGGTTAAGCATCAAGAGAAGAGTAAATTAAAGCATCTATTTTAATTTTTAAACAACTCATGAAAAGTGGCAATTATTCAGCACCTAACAGATTAATTACTTTATCTTAAAACTCATTCCACTATTTTTAATCCCTTTTTCTTTTAAAAACAGTTATTCAAGCACACGAGTAATCATTTTATCTATTTATTCATGCACAATAAATTATGTAGTGAGTTAAACGATAGAATTTACCACATCTATGTATAGTAAAAAAAACTCTGAGCGTCAACAAATCAACATGTTTCACTCACATTTGTATCTCAATTGAAGATCCTCCAATCCGGCACAAGTTGGACTCCACAAAATTCCCCTAAAACACCTCTAAAATCCTCACCAAGTGACAGATGGGCTGCTAGAAATATCCTTTCACCTGCTGCCACAAATTGAAAAGTACTACCACAACACCAAAACAATGAAAAAGAACTAACAAATCCTCACCTTATACACTCCCTGGAAACAATTAATGTTGTTAGTGATCTCTGTGACCAAAATCCATAGATGGGGGTGCTGGATACTCTCTCAATCTCATGATTTGAACATCTTTGTATCATTTTTCAGCAGAGCAGTTTGTGTTTAGAGATGTAGGTGGTTTATCAGCAACCTTGAGAATTAGTATTTAAGCATGGGCAAAGAAACAACACACAAACGATGGCACTATTTATCCGAGAGGCAACCTGAACTTAGCACTGTGATTGAATGGAGAAGAAAACTGTATCTACGTGAGATGGTGAGGTGAGGTGAAAAGAGATAGCCTTAGTCTTGTGGATGGCTTCTGTTGTGTGAGGTGAGGAGCAGCCAGGGTGGTGATCAGTTGAATGAGATGGAGAAGAGAAATCTGTGCATGTGAGAGGTGAAAGGTGGGGCGTTTGGCAGCTAAGCAGGGAGCAGCTGTTGGAAGAGGAGAGGTTGTTGCTGTAAGAGGAGGAAAGGGATGATAAGGAAAGGGAAGGAGGAAGGAAGAGGTGGACGGTGTCACTCATTGCAGATGTGAGGGTTTGCTGTGAACATGCAATGATTGTGCGTGAGGAAGTGAGAACGTGGGAGAAAATAGAGAAATAATAAAGAATATAACTCAGAAAATTTTCTGAATTGCTCAACAGGATTGAACTGGGATATCCCAACTTAAAAATTTGGTTTCGGTCGTAAATTGGCCCAAACAAATCCAAATTAACTTTAATTTGAATCTATGTGACCCTAAGCACCATGTCTACTTGACGGGTTCAATCGGAACTCATTTCGACTTTGACTCAACACCCAAATCAAATTTAGATCTTGTTCATTTTGTTGTGCTAATTATAATAATATTAATATCTGTAAAAATAAAACAAGTAAATCAATAAATATATAAATTTTAAAATGTGGGAAAATTAAATGAAAATCCAGTATCTAACACGACCTATGACACATCCGATGTGTCACACCTGAATGAATTGACTAAACTATCCCTAAGTGAGCCAGTAGGTAAGCCTATATAAGAATGAGTTATGTGTCTAGAATCCTCACAGCAATGAGCTTCTAAGTGCGTAAACGAGAATCGACACTAGTCAAGATAAGCCTTGATCTAGATTCACCCTTAATCAAGAAACCCTTGGAATGGATACTCTCCACCCAGGAACACCATTAATTGTGCTTGACTTACTCTAATTTATGAAGATCATCTTGGGTAAGCTACCATCGTTGCTAGATACCATTTAGTCAACAATTACAATACGATATAATGAATAGCTTCTAAATGCCCTCTCTAGTCGTGGAAATAACTTTTTGCAATGTAGGGCAAGGCTGTATACAATGTACCTATTGGGGTCTGTTTCTTCCCCAGACCCACATTATACTCAACTCACCTTAAAAGATAAAGACAAAATTTTATGTGAAAGTAAAAGAATTACAGAAGAGAGAGCTTGGAGAGTAGTCAATTTAGCAAAGTATCTTTACTATGAATTGATGTGCATTTTGTAGCCAACATGCCCTCTATTTAAGGCCTTCACCTAATCCTTCAAGTTGCCTCTAGAAATGTCTATTCTATCAAGATCATTGCTCCTCAGCATTAGTCGACTAGTTGCTGGTGATTATTGGCCAATTGCTCAGTCAAATGGCACAAAGATAGGAGTAAAGAGTGAGCTTCTATTCCATTGATTGTGGGTCAATTGCCCAATAAGTCTACTCAAGTATCAATCCATTGCAAAATAAGTTTTAGTCCATTGGAGCACTGACTAAGCCATTTCTAAGACTTTGATCCAAGTCTAATCTAGCCTTTGATTGTTCCAATATCCATATGCACTCACATTTAGCGTTACACAAGAAATCTATCGAGCCTGAAGAATAACCTTCTCTAGCACAGTTGTTGAGGTCTTTCTTTTTTGCTATGCATTCGATTAATCTTAACGTATTGGGACTTTTTCTTGTCAAGCATCCGATCAACTTTACTCGTCTTGCCAAACATATGAACAAACTTACTTATCTGCCCGGAATTCCTCTTGTCAAATATTTGGTCGACCTTGATTTGTCGAGACTTTTTACCACCGTGCACATTTGCTACAATTTGTCAAATACATGATCTAAGTTAATCCTTTGCCATATATCAAAGCTAATTATTCTAACACACTATCGTCCAATGAAGATGATGTGTCTACATTAGCAATAAATGCAATCCCCTTTTTCTTATTTGACCTTTCTTCTATGGGCTTGTCCTCATGAAGCTCCATATTTGTAAACATTTCCTCCAATGTGCTTGCTCCTAAATTCTTAGACATTAAATAAGCTTCTTGAAAATCCATTAATTGCATTCCTAATATGTCAGTCAATGACCTCCACTTTAATAGACATTAGCACATTTTCTAATTACTTGAATCTTAATGTATTTGACCTACAGTCTCATCATTCTTCATCTTGGATGTATTAAGTTGTGTGCTTAAGAGATTTCGCTTGGTTAGCTTTGACTCACATGTCCCTTGTCATGTACATTAATAATCTTATCCGAAAAAATGCTTGTCACTATAGTATTTCCTTAACTTGCTTTTCCATTGGCCATCAACCCTTTGCTTCTTCATCCATCTCTTTATCTTAATATGGTCTAAATTTGTCTATTGGTGGTTTGTAGCTCTTTTTTTTTTTTTTTTGCTACCACCATATTGAAATATCTAGCAGTAGGTCTTCTATGTTTTCCAAGAAGTGAAATCTCTATCAAAAGGTCGATAACTGATCATTGCCATATGTTTAATCACTTGGTTGACTTTTGTTATGTCGATAAATAGATCAAAAGGTCGATAAATAGATAACTGATCAAAAGGTCGATAAATGCCATATGTTTAATCACTTGGTTGACTTTTGTTATGTTGATAACTGATCAAAAGGTCGATAAATAGATAACAATTAGCTAAATAGATAACAAATGTAATTGACTATATGTTTAATCACTTGGTTGACTTTTGTTATGTACAAAATTGTCTCCATATTTCCATAAAATTTGTTGAAATTGATCCTTTAGATAGAAAACAGATGTAGAGAATTAATACCGTTTGAAAGGATTTTTTATATTCCCATTGAAAGTGATAATTAAATAAATATGTGAGTAACTGCAAACAATGGCTTCCTAAAATTTCTGTCAGGTGATTTATAACATATCTCTTCTTTTCCACTAGATCACTGAGGTCCGGGACTTTGCTGGTGAGGAAATCGAGGTTAAGAAATTAGTTGGTGCCGACTCTAAGGAGGCATATGAGAAGGCTAGAGCATCTAGCACTCCTCCAACCGCATTGGACACTGTTCTAGAGCAGATAAAGAAAAAAACTAAGCTCAGTGTCCTTGATAAAACTAAAAAGGATTGGAATGAGTTTAAGGATGAGAACAAGGGTTTGGAAGAGGAGCTAGATGCCTACAAGAAGAGCTCAAATCAGTATCTGGACAAGGTTTCTTTCTTAGAGAGAACTGATCTTAGAGAATTTGAAAGAGAGAGGGATGCTCGCCTCACATCACAGGCCAGGAGGAGGACAGATATGAGAGATGATGATTTGTGAAGCATCTATCTACTACATATTGATTACTAGAAGTTTTATTTTGTCTCCATTAACAACCAAAAGAAATCATTGGAATCAGCATTAAGGCTTCAAAAGGAGAGCATGGTTTTTCTCTATTTTCTTGGTTAGAAAATAGCTCTGTTTTAATCGTCATTATACATGCAGTTGTGTTGTAAGGCAACAGTGAGAAATCCAAGGTACAGCAATGATGACACGCAACTGCTTGGTTGCTCTGGTACTTGTTATATTCAATGGCAAACAAACTGTGACAAAGTCAATGTGTAATCTGAGTCTTTTCCATCTCTTCTCGTTGCTGTGGAACTTTTGAGCTATTTTTATGGGAAAAAGAGAAATTTGTGGCAAACAATCTTTTTCTGGTTCAGTATGAAGTTTGTAGCTACAAATTTGAGATGTCTAGCTAACTAGTTGTCGAACAACACATAAAATTGTTTGTTGTGTCAATGTTTTTATGTTTGTTTAATTTTTTAATATTTTTGTTGCATACTAATTTGAATTTTAATGTTAGTACGAAAGGAAAGCGTGCATTTTTTTCATCTAAGCTGTTGTACACATCTAATAAAAACTGCATGAATTATTATTTTAAAAAAAAATTTAAAAAAAATTTAAACATAATATAAATGATTTAATTTTAAAAAATTGCTATATAAATTGTAAATTTAAAAAAGTTATTAAAAATATAAATCTTAATATATATATATATATTTTAAAAAAAATAAAATATAGAACTTGTAATATAAAGTTTGTAAATTTATGAGTAAATTATTTTTTTAAAAATAACTGTAAATAAATATAACCATACAAACATTTTAATCAAAAAATATTTTATGGGTAGTTTTTATTCAAATTTTAAAATGAATATATAAATCTACTAAGGGGTCGTTTTGTTGATGGGTTTAGGAATGAGAGAATAAAATGATAGTAAATGATATCGTTTGAATTATGAATTTGAGAATGATTTTTAAATTTATGAAAATCACCAAACCCATATAACTTGGGGGTTTCATTTTCATTCCTATGTCTCCTTAAAAATTAAAAAAAAAATTAAAAACATATAAAATTTTTTAAAAAAATAAAAAGAATTAAAATTTAAATATTTTTAAAAAAGTAACAAATTTTAAAAAAAGCAAAATAAAATAATAATAAAAAATTTTTAAAAAAAATTAAAGATTTAAAAAAAATTAAAATAATAAAAAAAAAATTTAAAATAAAAAAATCAAATAATTAAAAAAAATATTGAAAAAAAAACAAAAATAGGAAAAAAAAATAGGGAAAAAAGGAAAAAATGAGAAAATAAAAATAAAATTAGGAAAAATAAAAAATAAATCCAAATAGATAATCAAAGAGAAAAATACGAGAGGAAAATAAAAAAAGAAAAAATAATAATTTTTAATTTCAAAAAAGGTAATTATACCTGATCAGAGTTTATAAATCAAACAGTAGTATTGGAATGACTAAACTCATTCTCATTCCACCTTACTATCAAACTCATTCACATACTCATTCATGTCTTTCAAACAAAATGCCACCGATTTAGGACATGTTTGTAAATCTAACAAAAATTTAAAAATTATCATGTAGCATTTTTTAATTAAAATTGTTATATAATTTAAGTTTTGAATTTAAATATATAGATGCAATAAGGGTACTACTATATTTTCTTTCTGAGAGTTCAACTAACTGTTGTAAGAGGTTTCTCTGCCTCTGACGTCTATCGAAGGAGTTTCCTTAGTGCACTTTTACTGTCTTGAATTAATAATCATTCATCTTGTAACCGAGTAAATTCTAAGTCCCTCTTAATTTTATGTTTTTTATTTTCTAATTAATTAAGTGTGTCATTGCT
This sequence comes from Kaempferia rotunda, assembly GCA_037177415.1. Classification (NCBI taxonomy): domain Eukaryota; kingdom Viridiplantae; phylum Streptophyta; class Magnoliopsida; order Zingiberales; family Zingiberaceae; genus Kaempferia; species Kaempferia rotunda. The sequence continues at coordinate 4,275,294 of JBAMIB010000044.1, read as the reverse complement.
AGTTAGAAAATAAGAGATTTTGAATTTCAAATTGCAAGCTATTCATCCCCTTTAACCGGTCTATCTAATCCAACACTTTCGAGTTTGTGTTCTTCCGAGTCCATGATACTTAGCCTTTTTTGGGATATACCCAAAGAAGTTGTTCTTAATCCCGCCACCTTTCAGGGTCCAGGAGGAATTGACTTTTTTGGGGATGTACCCAAAGGAGTTGTTCTATATCCTATCACCTTTCAGGGTCCATGATGACTTAACCTCTTTGGGGATATATACCCAAAGAGGTTCCCAATCTCGCCACCTTTTGGAATCCGTTGAGGACTTAATCTCTTTGGGGATGTACCCATTGTTCCCAATTCCTCCACCTCTCGGAGTCCATGAGGATTACTTAATCTCTCTCGGAATGCACTCAAAGGGGTTGTTACCAATTTTGCCACCTTTTGGAGTCCATGAGTATTTGATTTTTCTGGGAATGTACCCAAAGGAGTTATTCCCAATCTCATCACCTTTCGAAGTTCGTGAGGACTTAGTCTTTGTACTTAAAGGGGTTGTTCCCAATCTCGTCATCTTTCAGAGTCCAAAACTTAATCTTTCTGAGAATATACCCAAAGATATTATTCCCATTCTCACCACCGTTTAGAGTCCATGAAGATTTCTAAGGCCAAAAAGACCTGGACCGCGTCTTCAGGTCACATTTGCCTGTTGTCTAGCATGTACTAACACAGGTAGGTTTGCAGGAGGCATGGACTGGGAGATGCATCACTTTGAGTAGACTTTGTTGATGTCATAAAAATCCATGCACATCCCCCACTTACCCAAGCATTCAGTTAGATCTAACACCGTATTGGAGAGTCAAGTTGGGAATTAGATCTATGTAGTATGTCTAACTTATAACAATTCCGTAACCTTGGCTTGAATTATCTTGTCTTTCTGGAGACTAAAATACCTCTTCTACTGGTTGAATCTTGAGAGCAATGTTAAGGTGATGATATATGACTTGTGGGGAGATTCTAGTCAAATCATGAGGCAACTAGGTGAATACATCCCCGTTCCACATGAGGCAAGCTGCCTGTTCCTTCAAATTAGGGTCTAAGTCGAAAATGACTTAGGTGGCTTTCTTTAGGAACCTCCTTAGCAAATAGTAGAATGTATCACCCAGCGATTTCACATGATCGGTTCCATGACCATATGTGAGAGAATAAATCAGAAAAATGTAATTGGCCATTGTAAGGAGGACTTTTTTACTCGGCTTTACTGAGATTCAAACTCTTACCAATTGTAGCAACTCTGATCCTGATCCGTACTGATCAACTTAACCCTGTCCAAAGGTCACGGGGAGATATGAGGTTGAACCCTTTTGTAGGTCTTGCTCTACGACTAGGAGTGAACTTAGACGGGGATCAACATTAATGACTCGCTCAATCTCCTTGTCCAACTTTGAAAGTGTTGTGTGGTGTGATCGTACTCGTAGTAAATAGTGAAAAAAAAGTAAGATTGTGGTTTCTAGCTTGGGGCCCCTTGCATAAGTAGAAGTCTTTCAAGGAGTGAATGATACTAGGCCACACTTGACACTTTACTTAAAGTACTACTGACGGAGTGTGACATTCTCAAATTGTCACAGGTGGGCTTCTAGTTCAGATGAGTTATTATACTCAATTAATTACTGGTACTTATGATGGCTGAAAATTGGCAAGTAGTTCTTCGGCCAGGATCTCGACAAAAAGAGAGTTCTTTTACATGGAAAAATTTCCCTTGCCATCTTTTAGATCTCCTAGATGCCATGCTAATTCCTCCCTGTATTTGGTTAAGTTAGGTTCTCTTGAGAACTTTGAGCCATAGATTCCTAGGGTTGTTCAACCTGGGGCCCTAACTCCTCTGCCAATGTCTTGAAGGGAGGAGCACTTCGGCGACGTTTCTTTAGAGAACCTCCTCCACAGTTGTGGTGATGAGTTGGGACGATTGCAATAGAGTAATGGATCCTACAGACTGCTATCTCTAGGGTGTTGAGTGGCGGTTGACGCTATCAACCAACATATAACTTAGGTTCTTCGGGTTGTTCTTTTGAGTGTTCACCATCCTCAATGTTTTTTGTTTCAATTTAATTGATTGTCAGTTGATGACTAAAGGAGGGTGAGATGGGTACCAAGTAGACGTGGGATACATAGTTAACCGCTAGGTTAAATGCTGAGGTAGAGGAG
>JBAMIB010000044.1:4234023-4248850 GCA_037177415.1 Kaempferia rotunda | reverse complement strand
GTGTTAGCATTGTAAGTGTTTAATTATTGTTCTTGTGTGTATTCCGCTGCTAATCTTCTAGGACAAGAACAAATACCGGCATCTCCGATCCCAACAAATACAACGAGTCCATACAACAATCATCACATGATCGGCTCTAGGGCTCTTACTAACACTCTTAAAGGTAAGAGGAGACTAGATCTAGGCTTAGATCTTAAAGAGGAAAGAGTGCTTAGAGGTTAGAGGAGATGTGGATGATGGTAGGTGCTGAAGATTGGAGAGGGGGAAGAGTTTGAGGTTAGAGGAAGAAAGAAGCGAGGAAAGGGGGAGCACATCCGTGTCTAGAAGAGACACACCCATACCCTAACTTTATTCATGGGGAGAGGATGCCATATAGTCGTGTTGTGAGACACGAACTGGTCATGGATAGGCTCGACCAATTAGGCACGGTCGTGTCTAATGACACGACCTGCATTTGGATTTTGACCAAGCAGAGGCATGGCTGTGTCAAATGACACGGTCGTTGGTAGCGCCCACCTTTATTGTTGGACACGTTCGTGTCGATTGACACGAACAAGGTGTTATTAAGTGTGGCAAAAATCTAGGTTTTTGGATTTAGAAGGAGACACACAGCCGTGTCAAATGACACGGTCAAAGTTTATTTGGCTCTGAAAAGAGCACAACCTCTCTTCCAAAAGAAGACACGACCGTATCAATTTAACATGGTCAGAACTAGAAGTTCCAGGAAAAAGGGCATGGCCGTGTTATAGCTGTAACACTCGGGAAGAAGGGCACGACCATGTCTCAAATGACATCACAAAGTCAAGATGCCCCAGGATGTAGACACGGTCATGTCTATGAGACACAGCCTGAAATTGAAAATCTGCACTTCCCTTTATTATTTTGCCCTCGATTACTCCACACTCATGCAAAACTCACTATGGCCAGCTCGTGAAGCTCGATTTATCTATAAAACAAAATATAGGAATCGGTTAAGCTCAATAAAAAGATGAATATCAACCCAAAATGAAAACATAAAGAATCTTTGGGTTGCCTCCCAAGAAGCGCTCGTTTAAGATCTCGAGCTCGACCCCAATTATAGTCAAACTTTTCAACTAGATGTGTATGTCAAGAATGAACATTATGAATGCATGTCCAGAATTGTTCCTAATGTTGCTGATCGGGATCAAATTGACCAACAATTGGACAAATCCAGAATGATAAAAGGATTATTTGACATTGAAAATGTTATTCGATCAAGGAACACAAAATCTCTAGTTTATTTCATTTAAAAAAAATATATAGACTCAGCTGATGGTAATAAATATGTATATTATTTATATTTTTATGTTTAATTTGACTTTAGCTTATTGGTGGCATTCTTTTAAAGATGATCTTCAAGATGTGAACATAATTGGAGTGTATTTGAAATGGTAATGCTTTTTTTCTTATGCTATTTAATTTTTATGTAGCTAAACAACCTAAACTATTGAAAAACTTTATAACAAATCTTTGTGTTGATACTTTATACTCGTTCATCGAAAAATATGTGCATTTAAAAAGGAGGAACCATTTAACCCCAAAAAAAAGGATGAATGATTTGGTTTTTGTGATGTATAACTTGAGGACAAAAGGCGTTGCGCTTACCCCCCAGTGCCCCTGCCGATCGGATCCCAGGCCAAAAAGATGTTGAATGTTGAAAAAGATCAATTTGAAGAGCTTCCTTTTGATGATAAATGGATAACAACAATAGAAGGTCATGTATTACCAAAAGACAATTAACGGCTTAGAATTTAAGATGAAAATCAAAATCTTAACACTTCAGATGAGGAGAAAAATGATGAGGTTGAAGTCATTACATTACATATAATGAGCATCGACAAGCTATTTTAATTTATCATTAATTATCATGTATAGTTCCATTGGGTTTTAACTTGTCATACTTAATTTATCATCAATTAATACTAAATTTATAATTACATTCATTTTTCATGTAGTTGATGAAACACCTATTGAATGTCATAGAAAGTCAATTAAATGCAAAGCTTTCACTTGGTTGATGAAGATGGTTTAAATGTTCTACAAATTATGGAAAAAAAACCAATAAAAAATTTTGTAAAAGGTAAAATATGTCATCCAAAAAAATGATGAACCAGATAACACCGAACCTAGGGTTCCTGGCCCAACCCTACAGAAGTTTTCTACTAGCTATCAAGGTAAATCGGAAAGTGCTCACTAGCTGCCAGGGTATAACAACAATCAAAGATCATATATTACCAAAAGACAATTAATGATTGAGAATTTAAGATGAAATTCAAAATCTTGTCACTTCATATGAGGAGGAAAATTATGAGGTTGAAGTCATTGCATTACATATAATGAGCATTGGTAAGCTATTTTAATTTATCATTAATTATCATGTAAAGTTCCATTGGGTTTTAATTTGTAATACTTAATTTATCATCAATTAATACTAAATTTATAATTACATTCATTTTTCATTTTTCATGTAGTTGATGAAACACCTATTGAATGCCATGGAAAGTCAATCAAATGCAAAGCTTTCACTTGGTTGATGAAGATGGTTTAAATGTTCTACATATTCTGAAAAAAATACTTATAAAAATATTCTACAAGGTGAAATCTATCATCCTAGAAAATGATAAATCATATAACACTGAACCTAGGGTGACTGGGCCGATCCCACAGAAGTTTTCCACTAGCTGCTAGGGTAAATCGGGAAGCACTCATGGTGGGCGGCCCAAGAGCCTAACATCCCATGATTGCGTGGCTTATTTGGAGGAAAAATTTCTGCAAATATGAAAGATGGTTTAAATGTGATTAATAAAGATGTTGTTCAAATGTCAAAGGCGAATAAAGCAATTAATATTGTTGCCTATAATGAAGATTATGGACTTGAGAATTACTTCTAATTATATAAACTAATTGTATATATGTTTAGAATTAAGATGCAAGTGCTAAGAGTACGCTAAGTTATTTTGGCTGCTACATGCTAGGTTATTTTGGTTATGGAATACAGAGGAGTTCATGTTGTTCTATTGCTTGAATGTGTATATATATGGATTATTTTGTGTTGAATGGCTGGATTATGTTGGATCTACTAATTGATTGTTAAAAAGTTTATGATGTTGTAAACCAAGAGAACATTCTTGAGCTTTGAATGTGATTATTGTTATCGTGTTAGTAAAAGTTTTAGAGTCTTTCATTTAATCATATGAAAATATAAATATTATTGAGTGTTATTGTATTAAAATTATAGTTAAATTACTAATTAATTTAAACTTGTACAGGTAATAATGTCATCTATGTTGTTGATTGTCGATGGTTGTATGATATGCAAAATTATTAATATATTTATATGTAAATAACTTTTTAGTAATTTTTTCTAATTATTAATTATGTACAATTATAATAATATTTAACCATAAAATTTCAAGGATTTTGGATAAGATGTACGATTCTATGATCCAATCTTGATCTATCTGATCTAATACCGATCCTAAATCGATCTTGTGTTAGATCACGATTCTATGAACTATGATCATTGCTACTATATACATGGGCAGTGCTTACCCAAGCCCAGTGTGATACTCACTTGCTTACCCAAGCCCAGTGTGATACTCACTTTTATTAGCACTGCTGCCCACGTAGAAAAATGAGTTGGAGACATCTGATCTTGCGAACTATTATTTTCCTAGCTATTGTTTTATGATGAAGAGAAGCTTCCAACTCAAAAATCGTTGTAATAACGTTCTTTTGCCAACTACTTTTATTTTTATTTAATCAAGCCATTCAGATTATTTTGATACACTTTGCGATTTTATTCTATCAAACTATTGCTAATTCAAGATAAGTTGTTTGATGCCAATTTACTTAACTAGTTTGGTAGCAAAAACTGGTGTTTTATGTATGTGTGTGTTTTATCTGTTTCTATCCTCTTTTTTGCTTTTAACTGTTTTACAATTGTATCTATTCAGTTTCTGTATCAGCTGTATCTGAAAAATGTAGGCTAAGTTACACAATTTACTATCTTTAATATTGCGAAGTGTTGATTAGAAGAAATACCATGAAGATACCTCATGTTTCAAGTAGTTGACAAGAAGAAATACAGTGTGCATTTTTTTTATATATATACTTCTCATGGAGTTTTTACAAGAAGCATTTATGCTTCTCTGCACATGAACTGAAGCATAGCTTCTCTGCACTAGTGCAGAATATATATTCATGTAATTTCAAATATGATGGTGATCTTTTAATTTGTCTACATTTAATTTCAAATGATGTGCTTTTGACCATAATTAATACAAATAAAGGGTGTCTTAATTTTTTTACTTGATCTATGGTCTTATTATCATTACTTGAGGTGAGGTGATGAATTTTATCTTTTACAGAGTATTATCATTACTTAGAGCAATGAAAAACTTATTATTTTTAAAAATTAAATGTGAGATTATAAAAGCAATTTGGTGAGATAGACCTAGGAGGATGGATTGCATGCCTGAATGTATTTATTTACCGTCTACTGAAGACCTTGTTTAAGTAGAATGGAAAATTTTTGATTGTATTATTTTTATTTGCTAAGTTACTTATATGTGTAATGTGTGGGTGAAAAATGTATTTGATATAATACATGTCTACCGATTTTTGTATCTAGAGAATATTCTATTTTATAATTAAGTATGTGCTCAATCTCTCTATATAAATATTCTTTCTTCACTTTTTAAAAATAAATATATGAATAATTTGTTCATCTTAATTTTTTTTTTAAAAAATAGTTATTTGAATAGATCAAATATGTAAAAGAAATTTAATAGCTATCACACTGGTAATTGAACTTTAAAAAAAAGAATGAGAATATTTTTAAGATGAAAAATATAATTAAAAAAATATAATATAATTTTTTTGAAAAAAATGATTTTGTAAGAAAATGGTAATTAAACATTTGTGGTAAAGGATTTTATAATATTATATAATTAAAATATAATATTCTAAAAATGATTTTATAATATCATCGAAGGGAAGGATTTGGCTCGTTGACAATGATGTGCATCTTGTTTGCCGTAATATATATATATATATATATATATATTCCAAAGAACGCAAAACAAAAGAGATGAGATGAGATGAGATGAGGAGCACAGTTTGGCGATTCGGATAGAGCGGTGCCAAGGCAGGCAGCCTCTCATCGTCCTCCTCTTCCCTTTCCTTGCGGTGTGGCAGTGGCAACCATGGGCCTTCTCACCGCCATCTCTCATCGCCCTTCCCCTTCGCCGCCTTCACTAGCACCTTCCCTTTCCTCTCAGGCCCTCACCTTCAAATCGTCGTGTCTTCGATTTCCCCAACCTTCTCTCTTAGGTTTGCATCAAATCCATTATATTTCAACTTCTCCTCATCTGATCCTATCAACATATTATCCCTTCTTTCTCATGCAGGTTTTCCATCATTCATCGGCGGTTGTCTAGCACTCACTGGGCGCGGAGGAACGGCTTTGCGTTCCACATTACCAGCATCTCCTACGCTCGTCTCCTTTTTCAGTGACCTCTTCGACTTTATATGCGCAGGTCCTCTGATGAAGCAGTTAGGCTTCACTGCTGAGACGGTGGCAGAGTCCATCGACAACTGGATCACACCCGGGGTGCACCTTTGCCAATTGTTCCGACTCGATGACCTCAGCCTATCTCCTCCCGAGAGGGCCAGGATCTACCACTACTACGTGCCGGTGTTCCTTTGGTGCCAAGAACAGATCGAGCGCCACCGAACGAAGTTTGGTGATGACGTCGATGTTCCTCCACTCGTGGTATACCGCAAATCGTCATTCCATTCTTCACTAATATTAGAGACGTACTTTATCCAGCATTAAAAATAATCGTTAGAAAGAAAATACACTTATTTTGTGTGATGTCTTCTGTTTCTTTTTCTTTTATGGGTGCACAAATTTTCAGTTCAAGTTAAAAGGATCTGTTTTTTTTTTTTTTTTTTTGCTTCTTTGCAGATTGGCGTCAGTGCTCCTCAAGGCAGTGGAAAGACTACCCTTGTTTTTGCACTCGATTACCTTTTTCGGAAATCTGGGAAGTATGCCACTATCCTTAAATTCATTTACACTGGCAACTTATACTTTGTTAATTGAAACAAGTTCTAATGGAATGCAGGAGATCTGCAACTTTATCAATTGATGACTTCTATTTGACTGCTGAGGAGCAGGTACACATACCGACATTTTGTATGTACTCTCCTATCCTTCTTTCTAATCCTCACTTTCACAACTGATTATTAGTTTTATATTTAGGCGAAACTAAGGAATCAAAATCCCAGCAATGCTCTATTAGAGGTGCTAAAAAAGGGTCGTTATCCCCCTATATTGGACTACATATTCAATCTTGCCTGCAATCATGGTCTCCCTTTGAAGTTTTTAGATGCTACATCGTGAAGTGATCATTTAACATTTTTTTTTCAGTTCCGTGGGAATGCGGGAAGCCATGACCTCCAATTCTCCATTGATACTCTTACATCCTTAAAGAAATTGACAAAGAATGGTATTGTTCTATTACTAAATTCATCTGTAGGGATTCTATTATCTGATATAGATCTGAGCAAACTGTTATCAATTCCATTACTTAAAAGTTGTGCTTGTTGAATAACTATTTAGGTACAAAGATGAAACTACCACGGTATGACAAGGTACACTTATCATCTTAATTTACTCCTTTTTAATTTTTTTTTTCCATTTGTCTATATGTTAATTACCGTTGCAGTACTTTATTCGCATAGTCAGCTTATGGAGGGAGGGGTGATAGGGCTGACCCTTCAACATGGCCTGAGGTGGAAGGACCTTTAGAAGTATAATTTCTTAAATTCCGAAACATTTAATACTTGGTCCATCCTAGATATAACGATGTGAAGTTGCTTATTTTTGTTTTCTTTTCCTCTAGGTCATTCTATTTGAAGGTTGGATGCTTGGATTTAAACCACTTCCAAATGATGTAGTAAATGGAGTTGATCCACAGGCAAGTTCTTCAGTGAATGCACTTGCATTCTATTTATTTTATTTTTCTATGTCTTATTGTCTTTTTGTTTTTCATGGTTAAGCCAAGGCCTAAAAATAACATTTTGAGATTAATACAGTAATAAGAGGGGAGACCTCAAACAACTAAGAAAGAATGTGATTTTCTTCTGCTTTTGCAATTTATTAATTTGAAACTGCTGGTTTTTAGCTCCAAGTGGTAAATGAAAACCTGAAAGCTTACTATGATGCATGGGACAAGTTTGTTGAAGCTTGGATCATCATCAAGATTAAGGACCCCAATTGTGTATACCAGTGGCGACTACAGGTTACTACGACATTCTGATAAAAGAAAAAACTGCTCGTATTGTTTAATATGGTCTAATCTCTTTATCTTACATCTTTCAGTCTAGTTACTTTAGTATTCTTATCTTCATATTAGATCCTTAATTATCTTCTTTCTTGTGGATTTTAGGCAGAGGTGGCTATGAGGGAAGATGGGAAATCAGGCATGTCTGATGAAGAGGTGAGTCATCCTTTTTGTTTTCTTGTTCCACAACTTAACCCAATGCTTTGAGCAAAATAGATACATATCTATTTGATAATCATGTTATTTTTATTATTGCTGGAACATAATGACTAGAGTTGAAAGAAGAATCAAAATGGTTTGAGTGCTAGGTTGAAAAAATTATTGAGTCTTCATGGTGGCATATGAGTGATAATGAATTAAAAAAAATAATAAGTTTTAGGGAAAACTATCATTGTGTCTCAACATTCAAGTATAACTAACATTCAAGTATAACAAAAAAAATGCAAATAAAATAAAAATAATTAATTAAATGCATTTTAACAAAAATTAACTTTATGGTTACAATTTAATTAATGTCTATATTTGTGGATATTTTGCATCAAAAAAAGAATACACAATAATAACAATCAAACCTTTATCTTACTGAGTGGGGTCATCTGTATGGATTATCCAACACTATTGGGTTATATTCTTTACTATATCCTTAACTATATAATTTAAATGAGTTTTATCCCATTTTATCATTGTTAACCAAATCTATTTTGGTCTCCTTCCTTGATCAATGCACGTATTTGTTATGGTCACACAACGGCTAACTGAGACATTTATTGGCATCCAAGTACATGTCCATATAATCTTAAATACATCTTTCTGATTCTCAATAAGCGCTAAGTTAACTTTCTCTCTAATTCTCCTCATATGCCCACAAATCTACCTCTTTGTGACTCTCGTGTTCTTGCTTCATAGCCTAATATTGTCCGGCGGTTGTTTTGTAAAACTCCACTTTAAGTTTTGGAGATACCAAAGAACATTTGACATCTACATCCATTTCAACCATTCTACTTATATTTCTTTGCGAAAAACGATCCTATATATTAAAATTTTCAATTATGGTAACTCATCATCTACTATCTTAACAATTACCTTGCTATGTCCAATACCACTAAATTTAGATTCTATATATTCTATTTTTATTCTACTAAGCCTAATATCTTTTACTTCTTCTGTTTTTCGTTAAATTTCAAGTTTAGAATTTATTTCTTCACATGTTTCATTGATCAAAATAATGTCAATTGCAAATAACATTAACCATTTTAATGTGTCTTAGACGTGTCTCTGTCTAGTGAGTTTATCGATGACTAATGTAAAAAGATATGAACTTAAAGTTGATCCTTGGTATAACCTTATTTTTATACGAAACAGTTTAGTTAATTGTCTAGCATCTTTACTTTTATTATTATATCCTCATGTATATCCTTAATTGTTTCAATATGTACTATACTAACACCTTTCTTATGTAAAATTCACCATAATTTTTCACGGGACTTTGCTAAAAAATTTTTTAGGTTAATGAATATTCCCGATATTTTTTAATTAGTTTTCAAGTGTTTATAGGGATGTATAACTTCTATCGTTGATCTTTCAAGCATAAATCCAAAATAATTTTTGGTCTCTTTAGTCTTCTTTTTTAATATTTTCCCATCACTCTTTACCAAAGTTTAATTGTATGATTTATTAGTTTAATACCTCTTTAATTCACACAATTTTGTACGCTTTCTTTATTTCTATACAAGGAGACTAGTAGAGTACTTACCCTTTATTAATCAAATATTTTCTTCCAGTGTTCTAAAATCGGCCTAGGCGCTAGGCGCCAACCCACCCACCGAAAACATGCTAGTCGGCCAACCTAAGCGGCCTTAGCGCCTAGGCGAGATTAGGCGGTCGTAGAGACCGACTAATCTGTCAAATCATCTAGGCGTCGTGGAAATAGTGTAGAGTTTTCATGATTTTTTTTTGTAGTTTGGGCTTTTAAATTTGAAGCCCAATTTAAAAAAAAATAGAAATGTAAACTTGAGTTTGTGTCCGATGATGATATTGAGTTTGTGTCTTATGAAAAATAAGTTGTTGAAAATTATAGAGAAGTAGAATAAATTTATGATATTTTATTAGTTATATAATTTTGAATTTATTTTAAATTTGATGTTATTGTGTTGGAGTTATAGAATATGATTTATTATGTAATTTATATTGATATCGTGGAATCTGCCTAGCGGCGCCTAATTTCCACCTAAGCGCTGGTCTAGTTATTTTCTTCGTTCTATTGAATATCATTTAGTGTAATCACTTTTTCATGTTACATCTCAGTTAACTTCTATTATACTTCTAAAATTTGAATTTTGTGTAAAAATTTAAATTTCTATATATATCTCTAACCTGCTTAAATTTCTTAAGCTAGGTTGGTATCTAATTCTTTATTAAAAAGTTGATGAAAATATCTTTTTCATGGTTCTTTTATTTCCTCATCTTTTATTATTACCCTATAAGATTCATCTTGGTAATATCTTTGTTTTTTTCCCCTCACTTTAGCTATACTATAGATGCCGCTTTCCCCTTCTTTTGTGTTAAGTTGGTGATATAAGTGTCCATAAGATTTATTGTTGACTTCATCAAGTACTTTCTTGGTCTCTTTTTAATTACTATATACATTTTAAAGTTTTCTTCATTCTCACAAGTTTACAATAACTCATAAGTTGTTTATTTTTTTTCCCACTCTCTCTTTTACTTCCTCATTTTACCACCAAATTTCTTTATTTGGTGGTGACCATCCTCTTGACTCACTGTGTATGTTTTTTGTCACCATTTTCAAATTTGATGTCATCTAATCCTATGTTGTATTTGAATCACCATATATTTCTTCTAATCCTTGTGTTCATATCCTCCCCTTAAAGTTATTTTATTTCTCATTCTTTAACTTCCATTGTATGTTCCTATAAGCTATGCACATTTTTCTTCATACTTGAGGCACATATATCATACCAATAATATATGTTAAGGGTTAAGTTTTCTCCAGGGATGTCATGTAATCTTTATACATTTTCTATCCCTTTTCCCGACCAACTTGTTATTCTCACTTTTAAACATAACTAGGTGCTTTCCTTTTTTTTTTAAAAAATATATTAGTTATTACAAATTGATATGCTATTGTGAAATCTAATATAACTTATTATTATTATTTTTTTATTTCAAAACTATGATCCTTATGTACCCTATTATATTTCTTATTTTTTACTCTTACATCTATATTTACATCTATTGAAATCAATTTTTATTTTAAATTTTTTTTGTACTAGCCCATCTAGGTCTTCTCAAAACTTATATTTGACGACTTCATCTAATCCTACTTGAGGTGCATATATACTAATTATATTAATAGTTCATTTGCTACCACTATACTGAGAGCTACAATCCTATATCTTTTCCTAACTACTACTACTTTGTGTCGTAACCCGGTCCATGGACCTTTCTGAGGAAATTACTAATTAGGAGGATGATTTCCTTGACCACATACAATATTTAGCTGACCTCATCAAACCGACCGCCTATTCACCCAAAGACCAGGAACCAATTTGGGATTCTTATCAGGACACCTCTAAAGACGAATGGTTTAACCCATTTGCTCTGAAAGAACTATCATCTCATTCTCAGCTCCTTGCAATCGGCTTTGAGATGGAAATGGATTCCCCAAGCTTACGAAGGCTAGTGGAGACAGAAGATCGATCAACACCTATGCAGTCTGAACAACCACAACAAATTTATTCTACAAGTACAGTAATCTCACCGTACAGGCAACCTGATCATATTGCAATGGACCCCCCGGGCTATCCTCCAGCAAGAACAGATCCAGACCCAAGCCGACCACATCCAATTTATGAGCAACAACCCCCCAAAACAAAATTCAGGGGAGGGCTTAATAATGAAATGTGGAACCTCCCCTCAGCACAACAGCAGGGAGGAGCTATATTTGTCATTCCCGAGCAATTGGGGCTTTTTCATGATCTGTTCTCCAAGTGGGAATCTATCACAATGAATCATGTAGCCAGCCAAGAATTTACGGATTCCCGAGATAAAATAGAATATATAGAGAACTTTCTCGGAGAAATTGAGAAGATCACCTAGATCCAGTGGAGGATGACGTATTCCGCAGAATATGAAGCTCTCATCAATACTGGAGAAGGAAGAGAAGGAACCCAGAACATCTTATCCCAAATGAGAAGGGTTTTCTCTGCGGAAGATCTAGCACAAGGATCAACGGTAATCCAAGATTCTGCCTATAGAGATCTCGAAAAAATATCTTGCGATAATGTGAAAAATATCATTCAATACATGAATGATTATAGGAAGCTGGCAGCAAAAACCGGACGATTATATGCCGGACCGGAATTATCTGAAAAATTTTGGTTCAAGATGTCAGGAGATCTCAGTAACAGAATTAAAGCGGCCTTCGATGAAAAATACCCAGGCTTAACAGTCGGGGGCCTAGAATTTTGTTTACATACAAATTCCTAGAACAAGAATGCAAGGACACAACATTCAAAAGAGCCTTAAAGAATCTGTCTTTCTGCAGTTAAATCCCAATCACAGGATACTATAAGAATCAATGTCAGAAGAAATTTGGTATAAGACACTCTAAGACTTATAAAGGAAAACCTCATGAGTCGCACGCAAAGATTGAAAAGAGAAAGCACCTAATCCGTAATAAGAAGTGCAAATGCTATTTATGCGGGCAGGAGAGTCATTTTGCCCGAGAATGCCCAATGAACGCTGGAACATAAAAAGAGTTGCTATTTTTGAGCAACTAGATCTCCCTGAAGACTGCGACATACTATCAGTCCAGGAAGGGGAGAAGCAGAGTGATGCTATCTTTAGCATCTCTGAAGGCAAAGAGGATGATGAAGAACTACAAAGGTTAATCCAGACCTTACACCTAACAAATTCTATTTTTATGCTTGGATAGGTGGACGGAGGATATCGTCCTCAAGTGAAAATAACTGATGATCAGTCAAATTTCCTGCATGAGTGGCACCTTAATAAGGCTATCACACCACCTCAGCCCCATCAACTGGACATTTTGTAGAAGAGCGACAATACAAAGGGAAAGAATACACTGCCATAGCCGCCAGATGACAGTCTGCAATTTATGCGAATCCTATTATCTTAACAAGTACCCGTCGCTCCAACACCAGCTCCATTTTTTCCAAAAGGACTAATCTAGGAGCAACAATATTATATTTCATGGTGTGAAGGTGAAATCGAGAGGCTACAAAAAGATGTATTGTACTATAAATCATTATGTGAAGAATTACAGCTGGAAAAAGATTTAGGAGAAGACCTAAGACAGCTCGAAGAAGGGAAGGAGGTTGAAGTCGAGGAGGCCGCTAATATGCTACTAGAAGAAACTACCTATAAAATTGTAGCACAAGAAGCAAAAGGCCCTCGTCATGTAAAAAATATGCTCTAAAATTTGACGGTGGAAATTGACATTCTAGGTATTCCTAAATTCTCCTTAAAAGCAATAATGGGCATAGGTGCTATCACATGTGTAGATCAGAAGTCAATTCCAAAAGAGGCTCTGGAAGAAAACACATTTGTTGTAAATTTCACCGAAATAAACTCCCAGCAAACTATGAATATGAAGATGCGTTCAGGAAGAATGTATGTTGGAAAACATATTTTCAGAATCTCCTATACATATAGTTTCATATGATTCTTGGGGATAACAACCAGATGATAATTGGTTACAACTTCATCAGAGCAATGTATGGTGGATTAAGGATAGAAGGCAACGTGGTAACATTCTAAAAAAACCTTACCACTATCAATACGTTACCATTTGTTTCTGCTGCAGCTATCCAACAATTGGACCTCAAAGAGGAAGAATACATTCAAATTTGGGAGATGGTCAACTATTCAGCAGGACAATCACAGCAGAAATTTAAGGAGCAGTTCAGCCCATTATTAAAGGAACTTAGAGATCAAGGTTATATTGGCGAAGATCTCTAAAAACATTAGGCATAGAACCAAGTCGTCTGTCAATTGGATATCAAAAATGCTGACTTCATCATTGAAGATAAGCCTTTGAAGCATCTAACTCCCCAACGGAAGGAAACCTTCACAAAGCATATAAAGGCCTTACTTGAAATTGGAGTTATCAGGTCGAGCAAGAGAAGCCATAAAACAACAGCTATAATTGTCAATTCTTGTACCACTATAGATCCGAAGATTGACAAAGAAATCAAGGGCAAGGAACAAATGGTCTTTTACTACAAAAGACTTAATGATCTGACAAATAAAGACCAATACAGTCTTCCCGAAATCAACACAATCTTGAAAAAGGTCAGTAACAACACATTTACTCAAAATTTGACCTTAAAAGTAATTTTCACCAGGTCACTTTGCATCCAAACTCCGTTGAATGGACGACATTCTGGGTCCCGGATGGACTATATGAATGGTTTTTCATGTCATTCAGATTAAAAAATGCTCCCACCATCTTTCAACGAAAAATGGACAACTGCTTTCGAGGTACTAAAGCCTTTATAGCAGTTTATATAGATGACATTCTGGAATTTTCATAGACTAAGAAAGAGCATGCAAAGGACTTAAAGATTATGCTAGAGATCTGCATGAAGAATGAGCTCATCTCAGCTCAATAGCTGTTTCTCAGATTGAATTTCTTGGGGCTATTCTAGGTAATAGTAAAATTTAATTACAACTACGTATTATCTCCAAAATTGCAGATTTCAAGGAGGAGGAATTAAAATCAACAAAAGGAATGAGGTCATGGCTCGGGCTCCTCAACTACGCCTGAAATTGCATTCCTAATATGGCCAAACTCTTAAGCCCATTATACGCAAAGACTAGCCCAAATGGAGATAAACATCTCAATAATCAGGACTGGGCTCTTATCAGACAAATTTAGTGTTTGGTTCAACACCTGCTGGATTTAGAAGTGCCTTATGAAAAATGCTTTATCATCCTGGAAGTAGACGGATGTATGGATGGATGGGGAGGTGTTTTCAAGTGGAAGCAAAGCAAATTTGATCCAAGATCAACTGAACGAGTTTGCACATATGCAATGGAAAATTTAACCCCCTAAAATCCACCATTGATGTAGAAATTGCAGCTGTTATCAATTCCTTAGAGTCTCTTAAAATTTATTATTTGGATAAAGAGAGTCTCATTATTCGAACAGATTGTCAGGCAATCATCAGCTTTTACTAAAATCCATAAATAACAAGCCATCCAGAGTCAGATGACTAGGCTTTACAGATTATATCACAGGGACCGAAATAAATATCCAGTTTGATCACATTGACGGGAAAGATAATCAGTTAGCCGACGTGTTATCTCGACTAATAAATTATCTCATTATTTCAGAATGGTCGGACGAAACCCTCAGCAAAATGGAGCATGTGGCACCAACTCTCTTGGAGTGAAGAGAGAAACCCAGCTCAGAG
>JBAMIB010000044.1:4191208-4204753 GCA_037177415.1 Kaempferia rotunda | reverse complement strand
TACCTAGGTCTGCCCGAGATCGGATCATCTGTCCTAAATTTTCACATCCCCGTGTCCCACTCGTCACCCCTAGCCCACCACCGATGGCCTACGACTACCAATCTGATCAGAACTATACTCTGGCGAGGAGGTGAACCCAGTGGGATCACCGCCGGTGTGATCGGCGCCGGAATCCAGTTAGATCTAACTAGGAGCTCAGATCAATGGCGAGGAAAGTCTGCTCAGATCCAGTCCGATTCCGGTGCCATCGCACTAACGATGATCCTCCTGGTTCATCTTCCCCCCATGATATAGTTCTGATCGGGCCGGCGGCTAGAGGCCACTGGCGATGAGCTAGGGGTGACGAGTGGGACACGAGAACAGGTGATTTTAGTGACAGAGGTTCCAATCTAAGGTTTTCCACTCAAAATTGTAATCCTTCACCCTATGTCACCTAGATTTTGCTCGAAACACTAACCCCTTCTTGATCAGTTTTATTTTCTTAAAATGAGACTCGTATTAAGAATGTTTTGATAGCATACTAAATCTTATTATTTTGATAGCTATGGTAAGTTGAGACCATGGCTGATCAGTTTAGGCGGCGTGATCGGTTTAGACAGGCAAGGGATTATGGGTGCTCAAACATTCAAGAAAATAATATCTTTTTATACCAAAAGCTCTGATCGCTGTTCAGAAACAACCACCATACGATGAATACCAAAAAGATCGATGTGGTAGCCCCTGAGCATGGTGTAATTAATCTCAGAGTACCACAATTCTCGACTGTGACTCACATGGACACCAAATGTAGAGGAAAAGATTTGCATCGAGGGATCTGCAATCAAGGTACTAGTTTGGGGCCTGATAACCTAAGTGATGGGTCGGCCGAGGAGGTCAGCTGCTGGTGCACTAAGGTGAGCGCTTCTGAATTTATCTGGGGTGAACTAGGGGAGAGCCACCTGACTCCAAGAGTAGTATGAGGTTATGAAACAAATGTTGTCAGAAGAAGGCAAATTGGTCAGATAAATGTACTCGAAAGAAAAAAGGATATAAAACATTTAACATTCTTCGCTCAAATACAAACTTGATTTCTTCCACCAAAAAGAGTCATCACTTGAAATTTTGAAAGAAAAAAAAATCTTTATGTAATTGAGCTATATACATCGAACAATGATGTACATGAATCATTTCCCTCATAGTACGTCCTTTCTTTTCTTTCTTAATTTACAATATTCTAATTTTCTCTTAATCTATATCTAGTTACTACTACATGTAAATTTCCGCACAAGGGAAATTATATCGTGATTAAACCATCTCCAAGAGCTTAATGTTGCCGGTGGAACTTGCTGCGAGCAACGTGGAGGTCTCTCCCTGCCAGCATACAGAAGATATGAACTGCGATGTGTCATCTATCTCCTTGCCAGATATTGGATCAGTAACGCCAAATTTGTATGACAAGACTGGCATTGGGAAGGATTTGTAGTAGATGAAAACCTGATACAAAACAAGAAAATGCATATGAATGTTGCTAGGAAATTAGTAAGCATTCTTAAATGATGCTTGGCATTACTATTTATTAGTTCTCTGGTCGTTATTTAGAATTTATAGAATATTATGCTATTTCAGTTGTTTTCTGTCGGCTCTCTTGTTTCATAGTTGATGGTTATTCAGTGTGGTTGTGAAGGAACTTCGTGTTGTATCAAAGCAAGAATTTGAAACCATTCCTTATTCCTTTCTCCTAATATTTTTGTAATGGTTCGCTCCATTGTTTTCTGTCAGCACAATTTAAATCTAATCCAGCTAACTGATGGATTGTTTAGCCGACTAGATAAGGTTTGCATAATTTTTATAAGGTAAAATAGTTATTTTGCATAAATGAACCTACACGTGTCCAAATTCAAATATGAGAGCATGAATGAGTTTGTAAAAGTCCATGGCAGCTTGCTGGGTGTCTCTAACAGCATGCTGGATGTGGCAAATTTGTATTTTTGGCCGGGTCCATGGAGTTGAAATAATCATTTCACCTTAATGGGCATTCACGGCTTAAAATAAAAAGTTTAAGGTCATGAATAGGCTATTGGCCCTTTTTTTTTTTTGTAATTCATCCCGCTCTTTGAACCGACTAATCCTGAGGAGACTGGCCCGTCTCACGGAAGTTTTCCGCCAGCCACCAAAGTAAATCGGAAAGCGCTAATGGAGACCCATCCAGATGGCTATTGGTCCTTTATAAGCATATTTGTGGTCTCACAATTCCATTTGAATATGTGGTTGTTCATTAAGGTGAAATAATAGTCCTACAAAACTCAAAATGCAAGTGTTAGTGCATGAATTCATATTCTAGGAGCATATTGATAGTCTCACACTTGCATTTTGTCCTATAAAGGTCCATTAAAGTAAAATAATCATTTCAACTTCATACATTTCGCCTTGATAAATTTATAGTGATCCAAATGCAAGCTGTTATGTATGACTTTCTGGGGATCCTGCAAGAGAATGTGGGTGCTCTCGTACTTGCATTTTGAGAGTATGGACGCATCAATGTCAAATGACCATTTCACTTTAGTGAACATTCCATAAGTCAAAATGGAAAATATGCTCTTAGATATTCTAGGAACCCATTCATACCCTCAAACATACATTTTGAGCATTTAAGTCCACTAATGTGAAAGCCATTTCATCTTAATGGATATCCACAAGTCAAAGGACAAAAGTGAGAGTACCAATGTCCACTCGAGATTTCAAGAACCTATTCATACCCTTAAATTTTCATTTTGAGCCAGATAGGTTTATTATGGTGAAATAATCAATTTCCCTTAATCGATCTCCATAGATCAAAATTCAAATTTAAATCCACTCCTATGACTTCTACGAATTTGTGCCCTCATATCTGAATTTGGATATGGATAGGTTCATTTAGGTGAAAACAATAATCTATTAGTCAATTGGACTATCCTTGAAACTAAGTGTGTTTGGTGGCCAATTTCCAATTTCAAGTGCGTGATTTAGAAAATTTTCCTTGTTCAATTGTACCTTGAAAGAAATACACAATATTATGTTTTCTATTAAAAATATACACTCACGAGGGCATGCATTAACTTAATGTATATACAAAGTCTATAATCTAATCTCAAAGGACAATAACTTGGAGCAACTTAAAACCCCACTTAGTTTTGTAAAATTAACAAATCTTATACCTAATATGTTTTAATATTCACTTTACTTGATGATTTCACTGAAACGTATTGGATATGCAAAGTAGCTATTTGCTAACACTGGTTACATACCAAACAAGATATTTGTGTCATAGATGAAAAACAGTAAACATGCTCGAGCTCAGGCTTGAACGTAAAATTATACATACCTCATTAGTCTCGGAACCTGTAGCAATATATCCATCTGAGGTTGAAAGACCAACAAAATTCTGGAGAAAGCAAATTGAACAACTTATTATCAGGGACTATAGAAGGTAAGAAAAATAGGTATGTATTCAAGTTAAACTGAAAAGAACATTCTGAAAGTCCATATTTTAGCCAAACTTTTAGAAATTATCCAGAAAACATAACACAAAGTCAAGGATTCTGATCTGCATGAAATTCTTCAGTTAATTAATGGATATCATTACTACTATTTAATCTTTGAAATGCCAATTGTCCAACCAGAATTTGCCCATAAGCAGCAGTAATTAATTTTCAAATTAACTATTATATTGTAATAGTTATGTTTTTTATTTATTAGAGTTATAAATAGGTGAGCCTATAAGAATTCATGGTTGAAAGTTTTAATAGAGGAAGCACACAATCATTGACAGAAGATCAAAAACCAACTGTAGGGAACTGTATCTATCAATGACAAAACACCATCTTTTACCACAGCACAAATTTGAGATATTTGTATGGCCTTTGTTATACAAACTCAATTTTCACACTATCTTTTATATTAAATACGGGTTTTACTAATTTATCATATACTACTATGTTTTCATGGCACTATCAGCTTCAACATACAAAAAAAAACGATGGCTAAAATTAAACATGAAATAACAACAGAGATGAATAAACTCTGCTGAATCACAAACAAAATCCACGAATCTGATTGTGAGATGGCAAAAAATTCTTACATCAGTGTGTAACAATTTTTGTCATCTTTTATTGAAATGAATTTGAATTAGCATTTCAGGAACTACAACAAGATAATAATGCATGAAATCCATCTTTTAGTTTCAAAAAGTTCCCAGAAAATGTGATTATGGCAAAGAGCCACAACTACGAGTACATCCAGATGAATAAGGATAAAATTCCTACCTAGCAAGTCCCTCGTACAAGATTTAAATATTGTAATAGATGTTACCTTTATGTTTGCATGCCCAGTGAAAGTTTGAAGAGGACTTTCTATTATTCCTGATGCACTTGCAGGCAAGTCCCATAGCTTTAGTGAGTTATCAGTAGATGCAGATACTAGACTCAATGAATCCAGGTACTTGACATAGCTCACAGTTTTCATATGGTTAACCAGGGTACAACGAGGTATTCTCAAATTACGGAGATCGTAACAGTAGATCTTGTGATCTGCTGAACCAATTGCAAGTGAATAAGCAGAATCAGGTTGAAATTGCACAGAGCACACATTTGCCTTAGTTCTGATAGTACAAACACTCCCAGCCTGAAAGACAAATCATTTGAAGGATGTTATTTATTGTGTTTAAAAGCAAAGCTGTTATAATATTTGCCAGAGTGATTACAGCAGATACACAGTTCAAAAGCAGACATACACCAAGTGCAAAAATAGAATTGCCTGATTGATATTCCATATCTTCACAGCACCATCGTCGCTACCACTAGCCAATTTCGTCGGATCTGTGAGAGAAAAGTCAACAGACCATACTCGTTTCTCATGCTCTCTCATTACTGCAAAAACTTGGTTTCTTGTTGCATCCCATGCCTAACAGTTGGCATTATCTTTATTCAGAAAATTTTAAAAAGAGAATTGTTAGATTAACAATCAAAAGATATGGTACCTGAACAACACCTTCAAAGTCACTCAAGGCTATATGGCTCTTGATATAGCTGTTCCAACAGATACAGCTTATCTTTGAGGCATTAATAATTTCTGCTACAGGATAATGAATATCCCGATCTCCATTCAGAATAGTTTTGCATTCAAAAATCTTAACTTTCTTATTTACACCAGCAGTAGCAAAAAATTCTTTATCCCGATCAAAACCCATTGAACATACTAAATTCCTTGGATTCAGTAGATCACCTTGCTTAAGATCAGCCCTCACTTTCAACCTACTAAATGCTAGATATTTGCACATGCCTTTAAGAAAAGGATTAATCCATTCATTTCTACCAACATTTTCTACATCATAGTCCCAATCATCAACTGAACTTCCATGGGGCCTAAAACTTGACCCGCTACTGATAATGTGAATGAATTTGTTTCCTGGTTGACTTTCTTGTTTCACTGTCCTGCATCTTGTGGAAACATAAACAGCCTCCAACTTTTTACAGTTTTTCATCAATCGGGGGCTCTTTGATAATGGATTTTCCTGAATCTGCTGAACCTTTTCAGGTCTTGGATCTTTAGCACCAACATTATAGTGCATCTCTTGGATGGAATTCTGAAGGTCAGGTCTCAAGCGTTTTCTAGCATCCGAGTTGAATGAATACTCATATTTTACAGAATCCAATAAAGGTTCATCTAATTTTTCTTTTGATGATCCATCATCCTTGTCCAGTTTTGAACATGATTTCTTACTGAGAATTAATTTTTGGTGTGTGACTTCTTCTATGTCAGCAGTAAGAAAACGGATGGTATTATGCAGCTGATCAACAATTTCCTTCTTTTTTAACTGCAAATGCAAAAGAAACTCCAGCAATAATTCTTGGTCTTCTGTCTCTTCTTTCAACTTAATTGCTGCGTCACGCTCCTCCAAACTATCCTTTGGTTGATTAAGGAACTCACTTTCCAATACTCCACTGTACTATACACCATCAACTCATTCAGGTATTAACAGTGCCAATATTAATTAATAAAAAAATAGAATGAACTAACTCAAGCACAAAAGCCAATTGCTTTTCATGAAAATGTCGAATGAAGACACAGAATCAAATTCAACAAATTATGCCACCATCAGCTGTGTAAGCAATTCATGAAAAAAAGGACTGCTGAAGAAAATCTGGTATCAATCTGCTGTTCACATCCAACCTAATCATTCAAATACTAGTAAACAGTTTTCCATTATTATATTATTATTATTCTGGATATTTAAAAAACAGATCTCCAATAGTGCAGTACCCAAAACCTTTCTTAGCCGCTTAGATATTAGAAACACCAATTGTTCATCTCTTAGGCTATGTTTATTTGGTTGGAAAATCAATAGAAAGGAGAGAAAATATCACAAAAATTACATATGAGCTCCATCATTTATGTTTATTTGTGTCACTTTCCCTCCTCCCCTTCATATCTTCCATTCAAGAAAACTGCGCTTTAGGTTGTAATGTTGTACAATGCATTGTACTGTGTGGTATCTTTTGGTTAACCTCAAATATTGAAAAATGGATAAATGTTATAAATAGAAGATAATAAAAATTGCAACTCAAACCCACTTTGATGAAATTAATTAAACAGAAACAATTTATGGATAAAAATAATATGTTAGTTGAAATCAAGATCAATGACAAATTAATTTAAAAAAAAAACATATATGTAAAAAAAAATTATGAGCTAACAATTGTTAGAAACACTGAGCTTAAAATGGACTATATTTTCCAATGTTGACAATCTAGACTAGATATTTTGTCAAACCAATGAGGTAGCAAGTTGAATCATGCATCTATCTAGTATGATATGTAATATATCTAAAAATTAAAAAATCAGAGTAAACTATAAAAATGCAAATAGTGATTTTGAGTCAACCTAAATCTGATTCATGAAGGATCCTAAGTGCTTTTATAACCCTTTTTTAAGTATTACAACTATAAAATTTTAAAAATAAAAGTGGTTTGGTCAAATGCAATTCTTAATCTGTGAAATTAACCCAATTCATGAGTGAGGAGGGGAACAAAAGTCTTGTATTTCCTTGATTGAATTTGGAATAGTCAGCATTTTCACAATAATATTTTAATATACTCCAATATTTAATTTATCATTTATACCATTTTTATAAGAATATACTGTACTCATATAAAACCAACTCTACCACTATCCCTACCTGAGTTGTATGCGCAAGAGAACACCAACTACACTAGACAAAACATAGCAGCGGGTACAAATGTGTCTCGTTTCTCTATGCAGCATAAAATTTCCATGATCAGAACATTTGGGGTGGCTTCGATGTTGCCTGTACAGGCAGTGTCCCAACCTCTCTCTCTCTCCTATATGGAGGAGAGATAAAGTGAGATGAAGAGGAGAGAGACAGAGAGGTTGGGGCACTGCCTATACAGGCAGCATCCATCCAACCGAACATTGGTCTCTATTGAGAATTATAATAAATGGCAATAAATTACAGACTAGCATTGGAAAGTGGATAATTATTTTAAAATAAAAATACATTAGAAACAATTCTCAGCATAAAACAATCACAATTTCGTATAGGAAAAATGACATTTTCATGAACATGCACAAGAGAACTAAACAAATAGAAGTGGTAAGCATCAGCATAAAGGAAGATCAAAAGCTAAGCTAAACATTAGGATTACATATGCTTGGATGAAGAAAGATTGTTGGACCATATGTTAGCTTACATGTTAAATTCATAACATATAGATTTGCCATAAAGACTTAAGCCCAATACAATGATCTGATTAATGTATTAATCATGGGCTAAATTAATTGATATGGACCTTCTGTATGGATGCTTGTTGTTCGGTTTGTGTTATCTCTAATGGGTTGATAATATAAATGGGCCTAAAGTATATAAAGAGAGGGGATCCCCAAAGGGTAGGGTGTCGAGATTTCTTCTCATCCCATCGGAAAGAAGAAAATGACCGTCATCTTCTTGTTCCCTTTGGAAGCTCAACTTTGCACAAGGTTTCTTGTCTTTGATCTTTATACTGCTCAACAACAGTTTGATGGCAATGACTATAAATTCAGATTAGATTTGCAACCATTCTCCGTTAAATTGTCGTACATCAATGATATATGTGATCTAGTTTCAAATTGTTCCGAGACTTTGAGAAATTCATGCATAAAAAACAATTGTGAATTTCATCATTTGATATAAGAGTCGTAGGTTTTCATCGAAAATTATAGCATTAGAACTAAATTAATGAATCAAAAATAGAAGTCTATCACAGTTTATGTTAATTTCCATGAGATTTTTGTGTTAGATTCCATTTTTCTGGATTAAAATTGCATATGCCATCAAATCCTTGCGCTCGCGATTCCAAGAAGAACATTGTCAAAAAATTTTATAACTATCATTTATTTTTTCCATAACCGATTGATTCGATCTGCCATAAGATAAACAACATTAACAATCGACTAGCGAAATCGACTGATGTGCACAAGTCAGTCATAGTAGGTTTGCTAGTCAATTGACGCATTTGATTTTTGTGCGCCGATTGTGCACGGCAAGTTGAGCAATCAATAGGCTCGCTCAATTGGTTGACTTGAGCACAATAAGTCAAGCAGTCGACTATTGTTCAAGGTGCAATCAACTATTAATTATACCTCGATTGCTAGACAAGGATAGTCAACTTCAGAAGTTTGGTTTATTTTCTGTGCTCTATTCATTTACACAAATGTTGCTGAATCGAACTAATACAAATATACAATCACCAAAGTGATAATTATTAGATAAATTTTGTATATTTTAGTCCATATATTAAATGCAATATTGTGCTTGGTATCTTGTTATGGACCCATATATGTGTGTATATTTGTAAGTGTTGGCATTTACTTGCTTAAATATACGCATATTTAGTTTGTAACGTGAGTTTTATTCTATAGCACATTATATGTGCCAACATCAACAACATCCCCGTGCTTTTAACGGTACTAATTTCATGAAATGGAAAGAACACATAATAATTGTGTTAGGCTGCATGGATTGAGACCATGCGTTCAGGCAGGATCGTCCTACACCTCTAACCAGTGAAAGTACTAAAATACCGTTGATCAGAAGGGTACATTTGAGAAATGAGACCGATTCAACCTTATGAGTCCGATGAGCATGAAGGTGTCCATTCTGAAATCGATCAGAGGCTTAATTCTTGAGGGGAAGGATGACAAGTCTTTCCTCAAAGAGATAGCAACCAATTCACTGCAAATGAAAAGCACGAAACAACTACTATTCTTAGTTTCTTACAAAGCTTGTCTCGATGTGGTATGTAAGAAAGGGTAACATATGAGAGTACATCTTGGAGATGTCCATCATGGATCGTATGGGTTCTTCTTTTAAATGAAGTACCCATTTAGTGGGAGCTTTTATTTATTATTTTATGCTTCAAGTTGATTGACACATGGATACTATAATTTTATGATTCATTGTACATAATAAGGTTTAAAGATAGTACATATGTGTATTTTGTTTCAACAAAGAAATGATGATTTACTATAGTTGTTTAGCATATGATGCTTGTAATTATGATTTTGAACCCTTTTGGGTCATAAAGAGGACCAGTTGAAAATAGGTGCATATCATATTTCATATAATTTTTGTACTATACGCTCATATCAGATTTATGTCATTAATAGCATTGGTATTATAATTATTGATTGGCCTTGTTACCGATATGATAACAATGACTATTTGAATCATATACTAATCAGATTAATGGACCAGATTGTTCTAAAATCGTTGAGCTCAACTGAAGGTATTTGGCGATTTGTTATATGTAGAATCAAACCCAAGTGGGAGATTGTTGGAATTTATTTCTCAATATATGGGCTTACATGTTAAATTCATAACATATGGTTTTGTCATTAAGACTTAAGCCCAATATATGATCTGATTAATTATATTAATCATGGGCTAAATTAATTGATATGAACCTTGTGTGTAGAGGCATGTTACTCAGATTTGTCTTATATCTTATATCTGATGGGCTCATAACATAAATGTGCCTAAAGTACATAAAGGGTTGAGACCCTAAAGGGTAAGGTGTAGAGACTTCTTTTCATTCCATTGGATAGAAGAAAATGGCTGGTGTCTCCTTGTTCCCTCTGGAAGATCAACCTGCGGTAAGCTTTGTGTCTTTGATCTTCATACTGCTGAACAACAATAACATTACGATAATAA
This sequence comes from Kaempferia rotunda, assembly GCA_037177415.1. Classification (NCBI taxonomy): domain Eukaryota; kingdom Viridiplantae; phylum Streptophyta; class Magnoliopsida; order Zingiberales; family Zingiberaceae; genus Kaempferia; species Kaempferia rotunda. Next base: position 4,194,531 of record JBAMIB010000044.1, on the reverse strand, counting down.
TGACTCTGAATTCAGGTTAGATTTTGGAGTCATTCTCCGTTAAATTGTTGTACATCAATGATATATGCGATCTGATTTCGAATTGTTCCCGAGACTTTGAGAAATTCATGCATAAAGAACAATTCGTGTAATTCCATCAAGATCAATAATAAACGGATTAAAGAATGAAATAAAGCAGTAGTTGCAGCAGAGATTCCAAAAGATCTAGAAAGTAGAAACTCACCTCATCTTAGGCCGGGTATCCTGATGAGGATGCAACAGCCAAAGGCAGCAGGAAGCTTCCTTCGGCCACTTGAGCAGAAGCTGTGGCGGAAGAACACGGTGTCTCAAGTTGGCCATCGATATAAACTTCTCCTCTAGCGACTCAAACGAGTAGAACAGCTAGACAAGAAAATCCCATCTCAATTAGCCGCCCAACCAAACAACAAATCAAGAAAAAGGCACGAAGAAAGAGGTGAAAGATCTTCAAACCTCGAAAAGAAGGACACCTAATCGGTAAACATCAGACGCAAATGTAGCTGGCTTCCCAGCATCTTCCTCCGGGCTCGTGTACCACGCGGCCTCCATCTGCAGCACTTTCTTCATCGGAAACGCCGCCTTCTCGTCCTCGACCCCGCCACCCGGCTCCTCGGAGGCCACCATCCGGGAGGAACCGCCGCCAAGCCTTGAGCGGCCCGACGTCAAATCGTCGTCCTCTGAGGAGTCGGAACATGAGGCGGACTCGATGAAGGAAACGCGATCCAGGGAAGACATGACGAAGCAGGAGGGACGTACGCCGCCGACAACTACGCCCTGGACGTGGGCAGCGTTGACGGCGTCGACGATCTGCCGGAAGATGTGGAGGCACTGGAGCAGATCCACTGCCCGGCCTGGCTGGTCCACCCATTGCCGCAGGCTGACCTCATCCTCCGCCGTAGCAGCCGGCTCATCCTCATCCTCGACTTCGCCGCGGGGACCAGCCGCGTCCTCCAAACCACGCATTACTTTACTCCTTTCTCTCCTCCTCCTCCTCCTCCTCCTCCTCCTCCTCTGTTTTTTGGTCGGTCCTCGTCGTTCCAATAATGAAGCAAGCGGAGGGGGGATAAGGGTCTGCTGCCGCTGCTCTAACCTGAGAACTGAGCCACATATTCCCAGCTTTAATTGCGCTTTCTTTTCTCCTTCTCCTCCTCCGCCATGGCCCATCCATCGAGCACCTCAGCCTCACAAATTTTGAATCGCCCTTATTTAATTTTTATGGCGACTCGTAGACCGACGCGGCCCGCACCACGGGTCGATGAGATATATAGGGCTGGGGTTGGCGAGAGAGAGAGAGAGCGGGGTGACGTATAACAAAGGTTTAAGCGTACGGGGCTCGAATTAAACACGTATTACGCCCAGTGGGGCCTACGGTATCTCTTGGGAGGGTAACCAGATGGGTGGCCGAGAAAGGTTAGCTTTTCTGAGGAGAGAGCTGAGCCGAGCGATCTAATCGGAGTCGGTATGCGGAATGTTAAGACTCATCAGTTGGAGGGGGACCACATTTTAATTTAAAAATAAAGCGGAATCTTTTAATCATAAACCCGATTCAGAGGTAGAGCGAAGCATCCTGATTGCTAACGCCATAACTGAATACTAAGGTCCGACAAAATTGATAACTACGAAGAATACGGGCAAGCGAATCTCGCCTCATGGATACAATTTTTTTTTTTTTGGGTACGTTTGTTAATGTTTTATCGTAAATAAATGTTTCTCTATGTGCAATCACTATCATAGAAAATCATACACTAACGCGAGGAGATTTCCTTAGTTCCAATGTCTCACTTTTTTCATGACTTATGATTTTCAAGAAAATATATATAGTTATTGAAAATTACAAAAATATAGTCGACTAATTTGACCAAGAGACAACCGAAAGAATCATTTTGTCATTGAAATCTGAATGAAGCATTGTTTGATTGAAACTTTAAAATTATTCAACTGTGCAAGTAGGATTTAATTTACGAAATCTTTCTCCATGGGATGAAAATGAAAGTTAGGCTAATAGATTAGCATAACTTAAATATATTATCAAAACATTAAAAAGGAAAAAGATTATTGGTGCAATTATTCTCGGATCAAGGTTGATCAAGTTGACTAAGCTTGAATTGACTCGAGCTTAAGTTTCAATATTTGACAATATGTGAGTGAGAAGTTAAATAAGCTAAGGGAGGACCTAATACTTACTCAGAAAGTACTAACTGAATTTAGGTCACAGAAAGTCCTAATTGGAGGTTAGGCTAGAGAAGTTCTAACAGGAGGTTAGGCAAGGGTGAGAAATTTACCGAGTGACTAGTCATAACTAGAGGTTAGGCAAGGGAAGTCCAACGGGAATGTTAGTAAGAGAAAAATTCAAGTAAATCATGGTGAACTAGACACTTGGTGATGAAAAGACCAACAGAAGGATTGGCAAAGAAAAATCCAAGTTGGTCAAGGAAGACCAGATACTTGGTGAAAGAAAAGTCCAAGTGGATCAAGAAGGATCAGACACTTGTTGAGAAAATCTAAATGAGTCAAAGGTTACACTTGGCAAAGAAGTCCCAATAGTTTGAGGTCAATCGGATACCTGACAAAATGTAGATCCAACCTTGGAAAGATTGAAATTAGGGTTAGCAATCGATTGGTGAGCTTCACTAATTGATTGCAAACCATAGACCCGAACCTTTGAGTTTTGGTGCTCCAATATATTGGTATAATAAATTGAGCAGCGCCAATCGATTGGTGGTCACCACCAATCGATTGCGAACTCAATTTGCGAAAATAGAAGAACTGGAATTGATTAGGTCAATCGATTTTGACATCCCTAATTGATTAGGGCAATCGATTAGCTAGGTTTTTCACGAAGCATGGTAGGCTTCTGAATCGATTAGCCTAATTGATTCAGAGGTGACAATAGATTAAGGCAATTGATTAACTTGTTTTTCGTGTGAACACAGACGACAGTGGAATCAATTGGGGCAATCAATTCAAGAATCATCAATTGATTGGGGAAACAATTGGAGACTCTTCGCGAGAGAACAGAAAGCTTACGAATCAATTGGCTTAATCGATTATGATACGACGAATAAGGTAGGGATCACGGAAGGGGGGTTGATCATGTCTGGTTGGTGAGTAGATGAACACAGGGAACGTTGCCTTGCCAACTTGGAGGAGATTGAAGGTGGCCAGGGATCTGCGCACACGTAGACGAGTCAATGAACGTTAGCAAACCAAACAGGGATCGTCGCCCCGTGTTTGGTCCTCCGACGCTCAAGTTAGCCCAGATTATCGCAGATATCGAGGAGGAAATATTTTAGCAGCGTAACAGT
>JBAMIB010000044.1:4165260-4188646 GCA_037177415.1 Kaempferia rotunda | reverse complement strand
TAGTGAGGACGCATTCCTGGTGGAAGGAACAGTAAGCGTCGGACCAGCTTAGACTCATTTTGGATGTATAAGCTGAATGCCTTGACTAGGTCTTGGCCATGGAGGACAAAATCTAATTAATATTACTCATAATTACTGTCCTAATTTTATTTTGCAGGGTATGTATTTTTCTATGGTTCTAACACTGTTTTGTAAGGTCAAAAGTGGAGTTTGACCTCGGATGAACAGTGCTAAGGGCGCCTCCAAGCACAAATCAGTTCCTCTCAGCCAAAGGCGCGAAGGCGCTTTCCCGACGCTGAAAGCGCCCTGCCAGGGATAGAGTCGCATACTTCGGCTCTCATCTATCCCGAGTTTGCAGGGATACAATATTGAGCTGAGGGCGCCTTAGCACCTCTGAGGGCGCCTTAGCACCTCAACCCTCCTTAAAAGAGCTTCTCGACCAAGGCTTCAAAACACATCAATTGAACAAGCTTTTGCACGCTCTACAACTTTCCGAGTGCTCCGAAACCTCGCGACTACTGCTGAGCTACTGCTCCGGACTTCAGACCACTGTCGACAACTCAATGCCAACTCCCGGATCCTCAGACGACCTTATTTTGAGTTGGTAATTGTATTCTAATACTGCACTTATTTTAATAATGATAAGAGAAATGTAGCCTATTACACTTTTCTAACTTTTGTACTCGATTATCTCTTCCGGTGTTCCCGAAAGAGATTTTTAGTGGATTTCCCATCACTAGGTCCTTTGGACCTGGGCCTTGGAGTAAGAGTCACCATATGTTCCGAACCAAGAAAACGGCTTGTGTTCTTGTTTCTGTTTTCCGCTGCGTTTTCTCTGATAATTCTCGTAATCGATAATCACCCCCCTCTATCGAACGTACAACGATCCTATAGGATGATCTTTCTTAAATTTTCCTCTATATTTTTTCCAAACAGAAATTGCACTCTCATTTGGAATGAAGCTCAAGTCTATGCCTAAAAAATAAATCTATTTCTTTTCAAACATATATCTTTATTTATATTTTTCTTATCTTTGATAAATAAAATTTCAAAATTTTTTCCTTAAAAATATTACAGAATATTTCCGTGACACTTTTTCTCTCTGCCACCTCCTTTTTCCCTACCTATTTCTTTCCTTTGTAGGAAAGAAGGCCTAAAGTAGAAGGAATTTTAATTCCAAGTTCAAATACTAAATCAACCATTTCACCTATTTTTCTCTTAAAAAAAGGTATGCATGTATCTCATATTTACAGAACTCTCCTTTAATTACCCAAATCATTTCAATGTTTATTGGAATATGGAAACCAAAGATAGGAAGAGAATCAATTCCACTCTATACCAATTTCTATTCTATTCAATCCTGAATGCATTCCACTGTACCAAACATATATGTTTTGGTAAGAGGGAATGGAATGGGAATAAAATTGGAACTGAATGGAATGATAAGTAGTATCCATTCCCAAAATGTATTAGAAAATATCTGGAATAAAAAGAAATGCTTAGTGGCAAAGTTTGTTTCTTGTTTGATAAAATAATGTAAATATTCAAAATCTTTTAAGGAGATTAAATGAATGTAGAATCATTTGCATGGTGTGTTCAGCAAGTAAGACTTCCTTTTAGTTGACTTACTTCCTTTTAGCAAGTAAAATGAGGATTAGTCATGTAATTCTATGCTGAAGTTCCTTTTTACTGCTAAAAAACAGTAAGGGAGATGTTACCATCATGCATAAGGTATCTATCTTTGTTCATTCCCAAGATTCATCCGTCTATGTGCGCGTCTGTAAATATTTTTATTGACATGATAACTAAATGCAACAAGAGAAATGATAATTGTTAAAATCATATTCATTTTTGGATTGAGAACTGTGGCACTAAATGCCATGCAAACCAAAGTATCTACAGTGAGCACAAAAATCAAAACTAATATCTTCTGAACAGATAGTGTACGTGATTAATGTCCAACAAAAAAGTACCTAAATCAAGAACAGCTACTCCAACATATTGAATAAGTGGCTTTGGTATGATGATGGTAGTATGCCCAGCATATGCCATTAACAAGGGAAGAGTTGCAAATGAGGGTAGCACCAATTTTCTGCTCTTGAAAAGAAAAGAGAATCAGATTCAAATAGAAACTAGGGAACACCTTGCAGGACTCCAGATGAATGAGATATAGTGGCTGCAGGAACTTGTCAACAATAAAGGTAACACAAGAAAATACTAGAAGAATTAATAAAGTTCCTTCAGAAGATCATACACTCTCCAAGGGAGGTCAAGAACATCATCCACAAATCCCAGAAGAATCATGAAGCAGATAGAAGCCAGTGCTGCATTATATTCAACAAGCCACTGCAATCAGAACAAGAAGCTCAACCATGTAACTAAAACTCCATATACATATGTTAAACTTCTGGAAGAAATGCATCATTATCTGAAAAGAGAGCCATCTGCAATTCTGAACCCATAACATGTTTTTGAACATAAATTATCAGAAATCAGAATGTGAAACAAGTCACAAAAACATCTCCATGAATAGACCACATTTAGATAGTCAGAAAAGTATGGTAAGTCAAAAGGTCACATTGCACTAGTTAATTCCTGATGAATCCATAAATATAAAATACAACATAATGTTGAAATATGGGAGTGAAAGCATACATGGCCATGCTGGTCTGTATCACCAAACAACTGACAAGGTGATAAGAAATGAGAACAAAACTTTCCTAACGCAAAAGAGACCTGGAGCGGATATTAAAGCATACTGCATGGAACAGCATAACTGTTTAATGGATTGTCATAGGATTTTGACATGAATGAGAACATATTCTATTAGGTACTGGATATCAATGGTGGCATAGATCATCTTTTCTAAATCTTAAACCACACTGAAGATAGGAGTGCATATTATGCAGCTTTCAAAATTGTCATTTTGCAAAGTTCAACTAAACCATTTTATCACTATAACAGTATCCAACAGCATTTAAAGTGGATCATATTATATCAACAAAGAAAGCCTACAAACAATTTTGTTATTTTTTTGGTATATTATGAAGAGTCATTCACAAAATTAATAAACTGAGAGATGCATATTTACACAGCAACATCACATGTATTTATGAACTTCATATAGGACAAATATACATACAATGGAGTCTGATGTGAAGTTGAAATGCTGAAACAATATAGCAACAACCAAGTAGACAAATCCAATAACAATGCCCAAAGATTCAGGCCTGAAAAAAAAAATTGTGTTTATTAAGAATTTCTTTATGCATAATACGATGGAATATCAATAAGAGAATAAGTATGTCCAGAAATCCATAAATATCTAATGCACTATACAGATTCATAAATATTTAATCCATAATAACTTGTCCATTCAGTAAGCTCATGCAAGAAGTCTTCATTAATAGCCAGTGAAAATACGTTGATATTTTATATATATTTTATGTGAAAGTTTAACTGAAAAAAAAAAACAAACTATATTAAGTGAGTTCTAATCAAGTAAAATACCACAGCACTAGACAATAAACATTTCAAATTTGAATTCAGTGGTCTAAAATTAAACAAAAAAAATGAAAATAAAAAATTCATAAAAATCTAAAACACTTCTTCAGCAATAAATCAGCCTATTTTCTCAGTTATTTAGCTATTTCTGTACTGAAATCTACAAATATTGTCCAACCTAAAGACTATTACTACATATTTATGCATAAGAGAAGCCAACTTTTGAAACAAATAAAAGATAGACAAACCAAAATAAAGTAAATGATCATCAGTTTAGTTATGTTGATGGTTGAAGTCTCCATGGTGTGTCTCCATTATAGGGCATCTTAACAATGTCAGCAAGTTCAATACATTAATTGAAATAGCGTCAACTTGATGAATAACTTAATACATTAACCAAGGAAGACATAATACTTAGGTGATACCTTAATTCTTATGTATAGCAGATTCAAATGCCAATAATTTATATATAATATGGAGACTTCATACTGCTTAACAACAACAATATTATGGCAACCTCAACAAACAAGAAACCAACCCATTAAAGCCTCGATATAAATATTTTGTGTGAGCGGGTGGCTTCAATTCAAATGGCCAAAGCTATGCAACTAGGACAAAAGCCGTTTCACCTAAATTGAATCTTCTCTTTCAAGTTGGATAAAAATAAAAAATTGCATGCGACTCTACTAGTTCTAAGAAGTAAATCTTTGCACTAATTTAGAAGTTTCAAGGCCATAGAATTCCCGATTGTGTTCAAGACAATATTATGCTCTGGGGTAACTTACAAGACTGAAGTCTAACAAAGTCAGTCAGCTTATTAGATCTAGTCTTCTCAACGTAAGATGTGGAAAGTGGAAATGCTTGTGTCTCTACGATCAAACATAAGACACATACTTTATTTAGGTAAAATGAAGTAAATTTAATCGCCAGTATTTATAAACTCAGAAATTAACAATAAATTTCACGCAATCAACTTGCAGGAAGTCAGAAATTAGCGAAATAAACATCAAACAGGCGAACGAAAAGGCATAAAATTTCATCAAAGTAAGAAGTTTAATTAAGAAAATCAAGGTAGAAAGCAAGGAGGGGAAAACCAACACTTTGATGGCTCCCTGCGGAGTCCCCTTCTTATTGATGTCAAACCCGAAGAGATTTCGGCGCAGCACGTAGCGTGCCGCCACGGGGATCATCCGTAGCGCCACGACGAAGGCGCCGAAGCTCATGGCGGCACTTATGGAGATGGATCTACGTAATTCGGGTTCGATCTGATAGTGCACGAAGACGAGGTAAAAGAATGGGAGGAAAAACGCGGCGGCGGTTGGGACGATGATGCCAAGTTTCGGCGGAGCTAGGGGTGGGTCTTCCGCAGGCAGCGGTTTATTTTCCTTAGCCGAGATCGGCGGCTGGATCTCTACAGTTTTCGAGGAGGGCTTCCGGCGAGTCGCCATGGCGGGAGCGGTGGGTCGTCGACTCGTCGGGAAGCGGTAGGGAGGGGGCAAAAAGGAACGAACAAGGAAGAAGTGGTTCGTTCGATCCTGCCCTTGCTGCCCGTAACGACCGTGCGCAGCGTTTTTTTTTAAATTAATTATTTTAAGTTTCCGATTATGCCATTTTATCATAGTATTAAGTGAAAGAATAATTCAAATCGAACAAAAGTTTAGATGCTCGTGCGTGAACAATTTTTTTAAATAAATATATAATAAAAATTTATTTATATAGAGATTTTAATATCTTACTGTATTATTAAGAATCTGGCCCCAATACTAACAGATTTCCAATTAATTTGGTGAAGCCTGCGATAAAATTACATTAATATCCCTCAGCTGCAGGTATTATTGAAAAAATTTCTCATTAATTAATTATAGATCTAGAGTTCGAGACTTATCTGCAACGTATTATTAAAAAAAAAATTTCATTACAATCCAGGATCTAAAGTTCGAGACTCAGGTGCGGCGCATTATTAGAAAATTTTCTCATTAATAAGTATACACTACTATGATCTCTTTAGTCCCACATCTTAAAATTAACAACACCGCAAGTAGAGAAATTTCTATAAATACCTTAGGTCGGTGATATTAAAAAGCACACCTTTCTTGACATTTTGGCTAAGATCAAGTGATGTCCTTATCAGTTTAATATCTGATATAAAAAATTAAATTAATTTTTTTTTATGATGCAAAGTCTATTACATTAGTTTGCTCTGAGGTTCTCACCCCTTTGCGTTACTACTACATGGGTTCGGTGCATCATTATCAAGTCTAATTTATCATGTATTTATTGTGCAACGCGTGTGCGCGATCACTAGTATTTATAAAGATTTAATTTATTAAAATTAAAATTTTAAATTTATTTAGTATATTTTAATTATAATTACGTTTATAAATTATATCACTAATTTCATAAAAATATAATAAAATATTAAAAAAATTTATAGACATAAATGTAAAATACATCACTTATTATTATATTTATGGGAATAATATAGTAATTCTAAAGTTGAAATCCCATACTATTATATTTTTAATTAAGTGTTATTGTTTATTTTAAATAAAAATTAGTAAAATATTTTATCTCGGGTGCGATTTTAGAATATTTTTAAAATATATTTATGTCCGAACAATTATGTAATAAAAATTAAAATTGATAATTATATTTTTTTTTTTATATTAGTTGGATGCAATTTTTTTTAAGAGAAATAATACTCATCTCGATTTTTCATCTCGACTGACGTGGCTTCATCCAGATCAGCTCAAATTAAAACAAAAACCTTTGCCTTTCACCGCATCTCGAAACCTTTCCCTGACCTAAAAGTCGCTAGTCGCTGGAGCCTGGAAGCCCTCCTCCTCCTCTCGCCCTCCTTCCCAAATCGCTGGAAGCCCTCCTCCTCCTCCTCTCGCCCTCCTTCCCTGCCCTAAAGGTCGCTGGAAGCCCTCCTCCAGCCCTCCTCCTCCTCTCGCCCTACTTCCCAAAGTCGCTGGAAAGGTCGCTGGAAGCCCTCATCCTCCTCTCGCCCTACTTCCCAAAGTCGCTGGAGAGGAAACTGGAAGCCCTCCTCCTCCTCTCGCCCTCCTCCTCATTTTGGTAGTCATTCCGTAGCCGTCACGTTTACCTTCTCGACGGCACCAAGCGATGATAATTGGTGGAGAAACATGGGCCAACTCCTTCATCCTCCAGTTCTTCTTCTCCTGATCATCCTCATCTGGTCATCGACTTGATCTCATCAGGAAGAGTAGTCAGCTCTAATCCCCATCATCAACGATTTGAGGAGAGGGACATACATCTGCTACCCCGGTTAAATTGTGCTTTTAGGTATGTTTTCTGTTCTTATATTGAAGAAAAAAGCCGTCTTGTTTTTTTTTTTTGTTTATTTATCGAAGAGATCTGTGTTGGTTTTTCTATCGGAACGTGCTGGATCTTGGTTTGAGAGCTAAGGATGGGTAATTGGTGGCTAGTCAAGAAATCGACCTGATTTGGGAAGTTCGGTTTTTGTAAGCTAGCTCTGCACCTTGATTTTCGAACAAGATAGGTAATGGATTTCTGGATTTTTTTTTTTTAATCTGTTGGAAACTTGAGGTCTGGTGCTCCTTAGGAGATTTACCTAAGATTTGCCGAAGAGAATAATAGTCATGCGGAGAAATTGGGAAACTTGAGGAATGGTTGTTTAGGCTGGTTACAGTGGAGAGGCAAGCCGGGTTGTTAAGAGCTTATTCGACACATTGTTTGTGCATAATGCTATTTTTATCTGGGATTTTCTTTTTGAAAAGATAGGATAGTTCTGGGATTTTCTTTGATAATATGAAACATAAACTCTACTTGATGTGGCTAAAAGCGATTTAAATGGTCTAGTTTTGCTAGTGATATTGTCTTAAGTAAAACTTGATGGCAATATATGATTCCTGTAACCGCTGTTTGCTGTATGTCATAACCTAAATTCTATCAACTGAATAAGCCGTTGTAAGGTTATACTCAATGATGAAAAGTCTTTAAGCTAATTAGTGTTGTGAAATAATAAGAATAATCTAGACGTATGTCAATAGGAGTACACAAAATTTGATAATATAATTGTGATCAGTATGATACTATCAAATAAACCATTGTTTCACTTGTGTAGCAGGTAACCATGGATTCAAGGTTAAACTTTTTAATTCTTATGCTGGTAATCAGCTTTGTCTCTGCAAATGCCAGGAGTTTAGCTAGCTTGGATGTGTTCGGTGAGCTTTTATTGTCATTGGAAATAGACATATTCACTACATATTTGGTACATTTTGTAAGCATATTTCTGAAAGTTCTAATCAATGTGATTTGCTGTTATTCCAAGGTCCATGTCTTATTTGATATCCGTAACTTAGAAGTTGCTGCAAATATTTGCTGTATGCTTAATTGCCCTTCTGTTGTTAAATCACTACTATAACGTAACAACTATCAAATTTTATCAAACATGCTAAATGGAAAGAAACCTCTGTACTTTAAATTCCTAAATCTCTTTAGACAATGTTTTTTTAATCATAAATTTATCCAAATAAGAAGTTTCTTCACTGATTTTTGAATTAATCCTTTCTTCTTCAGTTGTGCAAGTTGATAATGAGATTCAAAGCGAAAGTCATATTTTAAGGAATGAAAGGTTTTGCACTCTGTGTGAAGAATTTGCTTCTCAGGCTATGTACTATCTTGGTGAAAATGAGACACAGACTCAAATTATCAGTGCACTTCACAAGGCTTGTTCCAAGCTGCATTCTCTCAAACAACAGGTGCATACTTTCTTTATTTAATTGTAAATTGCATTTGTGATGAAATTTTCATCGTTTGTTCAATGATATCATTTTTGGGCAGTGTGTTATATTGGTAGACTACTATGCACCAATGTTCTTCTTAGAAGTTTCAACAATAAGCCCAGAGCAGTTCTGTGATAAGGTGAACCTCTGTGACGAGACTGCCCAGGTGAGTTTGTCAAAGAGTGATGATGCCTGCACACTTTGCCAAAATGTCATTGGAGAGGTTCTTTCCAAACTTCAAGATCCTGACACTGAGGTAAGTAGATCCACTGTATTCTCTGAGGAAGCTTTTTTTAAGCTCTGGTGAAATACTAATCACATTTACCTGTGGGGATTCATCAGCTTGAGGTGATTGAGATACTTCTGAAAGGATGCAACAAGATGGAAAATTTTGCCCAAAAGGTATAGTTGTTCCACAAGGCTTTTGCCAACAGAAGCTTCTGAACTTGCCCTTGTCAAATGCAACAGATCTCACTCTTGAAATTATATGCATTCTTTATACAATGATGGATTACCTTCAAACCTTAAATGTGATTTTCTTAATCGTTAAATTGTGACGCAGTGCAAGAAGCTGGTCTTCCAATATGGACCGCTGATCTTGGCCAATGCCGAGAAGTTCCTCGAGAAAACTGATATCTGCACTTCGATCCATGCATGCAAGAAAAGCCAGCAAGATGCGGTTTCCTTTCTTGCCAGTGCCTAAGGAATTGGACATAATTTAGCAACTGCCACTGTTATTTAGCAATAATCTGCATCTTTTGGTGTCCTGTAAATTGCACATAAGCTGTCGCTCCCACTATGTATGTTGATGCACTTAATCTTGTAATTAATTGGCCATCAAATTGGTTTAGGGATAGTTGATGTTTCATTGTACTATATTTTGCAATATATATTCATTATACCCCCAAATTAACGTATGCAGTAACTTTGTAAAAATGCCCTGCATCTGAGTGCATATGCTAAACTTAATTGTAATTTAATTGCTAAAAAAAATAGGCACATCATTAAGTATTAGGCAGGCGGGTGAATTTTTGTTAGATGGAGGTTTCTAAACATCATTAGTTGTGCCAAATAAAATAATTTATGGTTTAAATTTCATAAAGTGTCAGATGAATCGACTGAAATGTATCATTCTGTCCATAGCACGATAGTGGCACAATAATCCATAGCAGGGTCGTGGAGGCATAACGATCCCATGTTAACCTTTGCGGAGCCATGGAGGGTTACGTCGTCTCTGCGCTCCCGTGTTGCCTATGTGGGATTGCTTGCAATCCCGTAGAGGTAGCTGCATGATCGCAGAAGGTGTCGTGACCACAGTCACCCTGCGTCGCTTCCATAGGATTGCATAAGGTGTTGTGACCACCTTATGCAACCCTACAGAGGTCTCTGCAACCATAGGATTGCATAAGCGTCTCATGGAGTCAGCTTCCATGAGATTGTAGGCCTCTGCAACCCTACAGAGGTCCTGTAGGATTGCATAAGGTGTTGTGACCACCGTGACCCTGCGTCGCTTCCATAGGATTGTGAGGGCGCCACGACCCCTAACAAGTCGCCGCGGGGTCGCGGGGTCGTGGTGATCTCTGCAGGGTAATGGAGGCGTTGCGATCCTGCATTGACTTGTACGGAGTCACAAGGACCTCTACAACCATAACGACCTCTGCGAGAGTGCAGAGCTGTCGTAATCCCACGGAGGTGACATGTCGCCTTCGCAAGGTCACGGGAGCTTTCGTGACCCATGTCACCTCTGTAGGATTGCAACGCCTTCACAATTCACGGAGGTCGCTATAGGGATGCCACAACCTTTGTGGGGTAGTAATGCCCTTATTTGATTTATTTTAATTTGTTTTAATTTTTTAGTATTTATATTAAATAATTTAATTTGAATTAATATAATTTATATTAAAAAATACTGAAACAATATTCATACAACACATACCGTATTCATATCATTATAATCATAAATTAAAATTTGGATACAAATCAATATTTTCAATTATGAAATAACCTTTTACCATCAATCATGTATCTTATTATTGTTACATGCCCTCAAGAGGAAAAATCGGTCCCACCTCTTAATTCAATAATTTACCTATCTTCATATAATTTAAAGACGAATTATGAGAGATATTTAGAATGAGCGTAATTTTCTCTGCTTCTATCTGATTGCTACAATTTTTCTTCCCCTTTTAAGAAGTGTATATTAATTATTTTAATCCGTCATCATTATAATAATAATGCACGCCAATCAATTATCATTATAATAATAATGCACCCCAATCAATATACGCCTCTCCAACTAGAATCCAATATCTCTATTATTTTTATTTTATTTTATTTATAATCCAAGTGTCTAGGTTTTACTTGACCTAATTAATCGTTACGGTGGGCGATCCTCTCCGTGATTTGACCATTGAATATATCCAAAAACACAATAGTAATATATCGACGATCAAATTTTTTCAATAATTTCACCTCCAACATACACTCCAATCGAATTATAACCTTCTTGATTGATGTCAAATGTTCTTACTGCTGGCATCTCTATTACTTCGTTCATTACTACTTCACCCATTGCTATGCCTAAGACATAGCCGGGTTGGTTATAACATTGTAGGTTTACATAATTGAGTAAAGGTCGAATCCCGATAAAAATTGAAAGATTATCCTTCCATGTGATGTCTAGCTTTAGTTTTTTAATTTACTCTCTCTGAATAGTATAGGGCCATTATGATTTGAGAGTATATTTTAAAAAAATTAACTAGTTACACCAAAGGATTACATGGATTGAAGCACATGAAAGCACCTTAGAGCATCTCCAATGGTTTGTGAGAGGTTTGTAAAATTAAAAAAACCTCAATAAAAAAGTTTTAACTATTGTAGGAGTGGGATTTAAGGTTTGTAGTTCAAGGGCAGATTTGAAAACTCAAACCTGCTTTTTTCTCTTGAAGATGAAGCTTGTAATTAATGATAATGATTTGTTGCATTGTGATTTATGATTTATAATATAAGGGGCATATGATTGGTAATATATGACTCACAAAAAGTTGTAGGGAGGTTTTTTTTATTGTAAAGAGAATAATAAATTTTTTCATTGTTGATGTGGCACATTGGAGATATAAAAAAATCTTATTTAAAGGTTTCACTATTGGAGATGCCCTTAGTTGTTGTCTACGTAACACAAATATTTAAACGGGGCTAGAGGTTCCAGAGTTCCGGGAAATATTCACGCACTACACAATTTGTCAATTTCCATGAAACACAATAAAAATAGAACCATGGGGCAAAAGATTTAATGATGAAACTTCGATGAATTCATAGTCTTATAATTTGACAGGAAACATACAAAAGATGGGAGTAAAAAGCTAAAACATGTTATATCAGAAGACGCCTTGAGCTGCTATTCTCCTTGCCACGACCAGATAATGTCCTTCAGAGCTGGTCTGATGTCTTGTTTCCATATATTCAGATACTCCAAGGTATCACCATTTATCTGCTTTATCTCGACCAAATGGAATGGAGTGATCTCAAAGATCTCTGCATCAATGGTCAAACCCCCCTTCCCTGATTTGGCTCCTTCCATTTGCAACAATCCATGACCTTTCTTCTGTATTTTCAACTTCAAGTACTTCGCGACCTCCTCCAATTTGGAGATAATGTTAGATGCCGGCTGTGCTGATATGAATCTTGCTTCTCTCTTGTCAGTCGTCTCCTCAAACAGACCTGAAAGGTCGAATCCAGCAGAAAGAGATATGATGTCGAAAGCATTTAAGTTCAAGAGCTTCCCCAACTCCTGGTCATCAGTCATCTTGATATTAGGGCAATTTAAAACTTCATTGCCATCAGGTTGATTGATTTCTTGTATTGCTTTAACATTTCTAGTTACTCCATCAAGGCCCTTCCTGAACCAAGGATTTTCCATTATCTTTTCAATTGAAATCCTCGTAGCAGGATTTGGATCAAGAATGCATGCCAGCAACCTCCTCACATCTGAAGGGAACCAATTAGGACATCTATATTCTGATTTTCCAATTTTCTTATACATCTTCATGAGGTCTAAATCATGAAATGGGAGGTAACCGGCCATAAGAACAAACAATATTACCCCACAAGACCAAATATCTGCTTTGGCTCCATCATATCCTTTTCTACGTATCACCTCTGGGGCAATGTATGCTGGAGTACCACATGTTGTATGTAGTAAGCCATCTTGTCTCTTTGACTCAGCAAGTGCACTCAACCCAAAATCTGAAATCTTTAACTTACCATTCTCATCGAGTAACAGGTTTTCTGGTTTTAGATCTCGATGATAGACG
This sequence comes from Kaempferia rotunda, assembly GCA_037177415.1. NCBI lineage: Eukaryota > Viridiplantae > Streptophyta > Magnoliopsida > Zingiberales > Zingiberaceae > Kaempferia > Kaempferia rotunda. The sequence goes on along the minus strand of JBAMIB010000044.1, from coordinate 4,176,057 downwards.
CCTCTGCTATGAAAGAAATCTACAGCGGTAAGTAGCTGCTGAAAATATCTTCGAGCAGCATCTTCTTTGAGCCTGCCTTTGGCAACTTTGCTAAACAACTCACCACCTTTGGCATATTCCAGGACGATATATATCTTAGTTCTGGTGGCCATGACCTCATAAAGCTCCAAGACATTTGAATGCCGCACCAATTTCATCACTGATATCTCCCGCTTAATTTGATCAATAAGCCCAACTTTCAAAACCTTCTCCTTGTCAATTACCTTAATGGCAACACATTCAGAAGTCTTAATATTCCTAGCATAGTAGACCTTGGCAAATGTTCCTTTCCCTAGTAATCTCCCCACTTCATATTTCTTCATTAACACATTCCCTTTATTTCCTCTTTCCATTTTATGTAATGCTCCAAAATTACAGAATGTCGAATGAGATTTCAATACAGACAATCTCAACCGTCATCCCCAAGATAGTGATCTAACACAAGAGTGTTTTGAATAGTACTAACTCCAACTTGCCAGTGGATATAGAGCACAGACTGATTCCTTTGGTATCTAGCACCATCAAAGGGGAGCAAAGGAAGCTTAGCCCCAGCAACACTGGGGTGAATGTTAAATGAAAACTTCCTAGCGTTCAAGCACATCTTTCAGCATTCCCTGATATTTATCTTCCAGTTTTCAGCAAGACACTACAAGGAATGAAAAAGAAAAAGAAACAATTTTACTGAGTTTTGGAAAGAAAGTATAAGGATAACTTAATCAATGCAGTTGTAACTTAATGATAACAAAAAATTATGTGATTCAAAAGGAAAAGAATTCAAAAAATAGGCCACTTTAAAGTCAAAAAGTAAGAGAAATTCACAACTCATAACATACTACCATAAATGATAAGATATTCATATTTGAATTGGTAAGCTCAAAGTCTAGTGAGAAAGAGGTTGATATGGAAAAATATTGATCCAATTTAAGTTGACTAGAACTGATTCAAAGCTTGAGTTTGTTTACGAGAAGCAACAGAATTCCATCTCAAAGCAACTACTTAAAATTATATAGGTCCATTTAGTATTGAACAATTTTTTTACAAGATTGGTTAGATAATATTTTTCTATCTTTTCACTTGAAATGAAATTTCAGAAAAGAATGAACTGAAGCAGCAATATGTATGTTCCCATGCATAGGACTGAGCTGAAGAACTATATGGCTAGGAGTTAGGCAGCCAGAAAAACAATGCGGCAGTTGGCAGCGGCAAGGAAATGCCAAGAGTGAGAGGATGAAGATAAATAAAGATAAGGGAAGGGAAGGGAAGGGAAGAGAAGTGAGGCAAACAACAATTCTATTGCCTATTTAACTGTTAGATACATCATCGTTTTATAGATAGATTATAAAAATAATTTGATAATTTCTTTATATCAATCCTACACAGTTGAGACCAAAAATGAAATAGTGATATTTCCATTTCTTCATCAAACAATGAGTCCCTCTTGAACCCAAATTGATTTTCCTTGATATTGAATATAATGTATGAATGAATCCTTAAAAATCCAGTCTTCTGACAAAAAATTAGGCACAGTACTCCTAGATATTCTATTTTTACATAAAAATGCATTTGCTCAAGGGCTCCGGAAAATATTAATTGCAAACAAGAGGATTTGTTTATCAGGAAACATTAATATAAATTCACATTCAAATACATATATGTACGTGTGTATATATAAATTATATAAGAACCAAAAAGGTCGTTTATTTTCTTTTGAAAATGCGTAAATCTTTTTTTTTTTGTGATATAACAAGATTATTCCAATTATAATATTTGTGAAGGAACTGCAGTGAACATCCTGGATCCAGGATTGATTCATTTTGGCAGTTTTTACTCTTTAGGATGGTAACACAATATGAAGAAGTGTTTCATTCATTTTGAAGACGAAGAAGAAGAATAACTTTAAGGGTTCAGGGAAACAGATCGGTGCCCAAAAATGTCACATATCTCCTGAGCAAAAAAAAAAAAAAAAAAGATCCTACAATCTAGCAGTTTCTCTAAAACCTTCTTTCAGGGCAAGAGAAAAATATTAGCAGATTTTCCTAAAACCTTCTTTCAGGACAAGAGAGAAAATATAGCAGTTTCCCCTAAAAACTACTCTCAGGACAAGAAAAAAATACCCAAAAAAAAGGTGCATGAAAACAAAAAGAAGATTTGGTTACTATATCGAACTAAAAAATGAACACTGAGAAATTGCGGATAAAATCTCACATTTCCAAGCGCAAGAAGATCGAAGCAGATATCACCAATAAGCCGACTGAATACACAATCAAGATGACTTTAAGCTCCGAGAAGGAAGAGGTCGGCAGAAGAGAGAGAGATTGAGAACCAGAGCGAAGCCGAATCGACAATGCTCGGCGCTCCAAGCCACCATCTTTATAGTTCTCGAAGTCTGCGCTGTTACGAAATTAATTTCCAAAACAAATAAAATAATTACCTTAGGGTTTTCCTGTTACCCCTTAATTTATTGACATTTCCAAAATATAACCCACGTTGAAACAACATTTTATTGGAGTTAAATGAAAGCATTTTCATTTACATTATTTGTAAATTTTTAGAGGGGTATTTTAAAAAAAATAAATTAAGGTAGTTCTTTTTTGAAAAAAGGTTTCATTGAATATTAACGAAACGTTTTCACATGAAACTTCTCATGAACCTCATGGAAAGTTTCATTTTACCCCTAAACTTCATCTAATCTTACACAATCTCCATTAATAACGTTGGTTTATCCTCTAAACCGTTAACAAAAATTTAGTCAAAAAATTAGGTTGATTTTACGATAGTTGTCACAATGTTAATTAAGCTCCTCATAAATTATATCGATTTCATTCCCACTAAGAATGTGTTGGGACCAGTTAAGCTACGACAAAATGCCTGACGCTAAAATCCATTGTGAACATGATTCACAAATCTTGACATAGAATCTTATGAGGTGGAGGTTTTTAAATGCAACATGTATTTGAATTTGCTTTTCTAAGTTATAAAAAAATAATTTAGAAAGAAAAATATGTTAAAAATTATTATATCTATATATAACATGTGAACACCCCCGTGTGATTAATTTTTTAATATATTTTTTAAGCTCTTTATCCCATTCAGATTTTATCTTTAGCGCTTAAGTGTTCGATTATAGTGTTAAGTAAAAAAAAAAAGTATAGGTACACACGAGATGTGTGAAGTAAGGTGGGTAATATATCAAAATTCTCTCTCAATGTAGTCCTGCTTAGAGCTATCAATTTATGTTGGGTTCGTTTGGTTGATCCACCCCCAAACAATTTAAACGATTGAATTGAAATTTTATCAACTTATTTAGAGGTAGGTCCAGGCAGGCTAATCCACCTGGGCCTGTGACCTACACAGATCAACCCACGACCTACATGGATCAGTCCGGCATGAGCTTAGGTTGGCTCGTAAATTGAGGAAACAAAAAATATATAGGCGAATTGCTCTGAAATTGTAATTTATGAGGCATAAATAAATTAAATAATACATAAATTAAGGAAAATCATGGAGAAAAAAAGTTCAAGTTGGCAACTAATTTAACAAATACAAATTATAGAGTAAGTGAAGATTTAGAATAGAAAGCTAAATCACTAATTTTTATCTTTTGGAAAACCTACCTATAAAATTAGATAATCAGCATAACTAAAATTTCAAATCTAATGACAAAATTCCAGACTAATTTTAAAAGAAAGATAAGGAAGGGAAAATAAATTTCTCATTCCAACATATTTAGTTGGATTTAGATCAACTATATTTTAATATATATATATATATTGGTAGGTTCATAGGCTGGTCCACCTTACTCGTAACTCACTTTTAGTTGAGTTGGATACTTAGATTGGAAATTTTTAAACCCGCCAAGATGATAGATTGGGTTGCCATGAGTTGATCTGCCCCACCACTAGTTAGCCAGTCTACCAACTCTAGCCTTGTTATGATGTCCGACTCTCGTGTGCAACTCTTATAAATATTCGGGTGATCATATATATACAGCGATATGCGCCTTCTAAGTTTCTCAAACATCTAAGGATCAAGTCTCAATTTCAACGAATTAATTGATAAATTTTCCTTAATGACCAATTGATGTAAAAACATTTAATTGTTGGACTACCTGTTGTGAGTGCTGAGATCAATAAAAAACTTTTATTAATTTACTCTGATAATCAATAAAAAAAAACTGTTATCGATCATTCACAAGATTAATCAATTTAGGTTGGATAGTAATAAGTCGATACTAATCTTAACTTAAACACAGAGAAGTTAATCTTTAGAATATTTATGTATATTTTGATTATTTTAGTTATTTTTTTTTGGAAATAAGTTTTTATTAATAAATTTATAATGACATTTTCTTTTAACCCACTCAAAAATACTAATGCAACTTGAACTCCTCCATAGATCGACTTGATGGTGATGGTTGTGGTAAAATATAATTAAATTATTATACAAATTAATATAGAAATAATATGCTGACCATTCAATTGGCACCCCACGTGTAAATTAACGTAACTCATGAGTCAATAAAAAATGAAATTAAATTTATAGAAATTTAAGACTTGAAAAGTCAATATAAATATCCACAAAGGAAAATAACTAATATAGATATCTAAATGAATAGAGTAAATTATAAAATGTGAAAAAGATAATTTTCTTATAATCAACAAGGATCAATTATTATTATTTTGTATTCACTTGTTTTGACAGATATTAATAAATGTTGTCACTTGCTTTGAAGATTCATGAGGTGCATGCGTATTTGTTCTAGAATTGAATCATTGCAAGTACAAATTAAATTTGGGCTGAGCTTGGTAATTAATGGGTAAGTGTTTAATAATGACACACAATAAATTAATTAATTAGGGCTTCTCAATTCACTTACGTTAGTGTCTCCTTCGTACATTAATGCATGTTATTGATGGCTAGCTGAAGAGTGAAACCATGAAATTGGCATGGAGCTAGATAGATAGCTTCACGAATTAAATATTTAGTGTGCAAGAAAGACTTCATTATAGAAAGATTATTCAATACCTCAAACGTGATTAACTCAGCACTTAATTAGTAATTCATATAAACGTGTGATTGATTACCTCATGTGTGTCTCCCTCTAAAATATAGTAATATAAACACACAAATAAATGGTTTAGGGCTATGGTGCAGCGTTAAAAATGTTTAGTTGTCTCATAGACACCCATGGTTTTATTCTCAGCTACAACATTTGTAAGAATTTTTACTACAAATGAAACTCGCAACTAAAAAAATACTGATTTTTGAACTGACAAACAGAGATAATCCAAATTGAATTGAACCTAAATTAAAGCCTACCATATAAACTAACTCCACGATTTATCTTCCTTCGCATAATTTAAAGATAGACCATGAGAAACATGAAATGAGTATAATCATTTTTGCTACTATGTCTATTGTGATAGAGATCTACATTCACCCTCATCATTACATTCTATTATATGGGGATATCATATGCTACATTAATTACTTGGACATTATAATTATAATAAGATCCATGCTACGTTAAATGAATGGTCAATTATATTCCACCAATTTAATTTCTATGAATTAATGAGAGTCACTATAGGTAGCTCCACACTATCAATTATTTGGTTCCGGGAGAACCAAGTCTTGGTTTCTATTATTCATAGCATATTCCTTTTTTTTTTCTTTCCAATTTTTGAATTATGTTTTAATATTATTTTTTTCCATTTTTAAAATATGTGAAAAAGTCAAATAAAATTTCATGATTAAATTCTAGGTTTTCAATCATTTTCACCCATTTTAAAAATTAAAATATACATATTTTAAGCAAATAAAATATTTTAGATGCATTATATTATATATACTAATTAATCAAATGAGTGAATTAGATGAAGCTAATGAGTTGAATAAAAGGTAGTTTGGTGCATAAAGTTTCTCGCAATACGGATAGTGATGAAGTTAGGAATTATAATTTACTCGGTTTGATTGTGAAATTTGGTTTGAGAATTTAGGAATGAATACGAGTTGCATATAAAAAAGCCCCGAATTGATCATGAAATTTAGTTTGGCGATTTTAGAGTTGATTGGGTGAACAATTGCATATTAAAAAAAAATAAAATGGACCCTGAACAAAAGCGAAAGAAGGCTAACACATTTCTCTACCCTTGAATGTGTGGTCTTGGAGAAAGATCGTACTATATTGGATTTATTATACTTGGTCTAATTTTATATTGTAAGAAGTTATTTCCGTAATTTAAATCCATGATTTCTTGGTGATATGATAATAATTTCATCGTTGTGTCAAGCTCTCCTTCACGCTAATGAGCTGAATATTTAAAATAATTTAGCAAGTTTCATAAAATTAGTCTATTAAGTAATTCATATACTAATATACTAATATATATGGTGAACCTCAATGTTGGAAAAAAAAAAAGCTTTTGAATCTAATTCATTTATCATTAATTTAGGATAGCTCTTGATCATTTTGAAGGCATACAAAGGATTACAAAAAAAAAAATCATATAGTAATTGTCTGTGGACTGTGGTTGATCTGGTATAATTATAGATAATTGGCATCAACATAGGCAATTATTATATTTGTATGATCTCTATCCACTGAAAGCTCTGATCTCAAAATTTCACCATCTACTGTAGATGCTCCGCCATGCATTTGCCACTTGTGCTCCGTGGGGCAGTGATAGGGAGCTTTTAATATGGCGGTTCAATGGTGGTGATTAATAATTATGTGGAGTTTGAAGCATATTAATTAAGCAGCAAATGCATTTTTTTTAATTTTAAAATCGAACTTTATATATACACGTTAATGCTGCAGGGTTTGTATATACAGTGTATGGTCGACGTCTTCGGACTTCGGTCTCAGTCTCGTACACTCCCGATCCACGCGATGAAGAGTAGGACGGTAGGAGGATGCAGTGTCAGTTATGGCACGTAAAGGCGGCCGCCGCACTGGCACCGCCAGGCCTCCGGGTAGTACTCGGCGGCGTCCGCCTTCTTCTGCTGCTGTTGCTGCCTCGGCGGCACCGAGACGTGCACCGGTGAGCAGGGCGTGCACGTGCCGCACCTGGATGTGCACTTTGGCGGCTGCGATCCGGGTCCTACGAACATACTGCCCCTCCTCCCACCTCGGCCCGCCGCCTCCGTCTCCGCTTCGTGCCGTCGCCACGCCTGCGCATGGAAACGAAGAGGTGCTCCGGTTAACTAATTAACTTGCTTCAGACAGGGAAGAACAGGCGCAGTTTAGAATGAGAGGGCACGTTATGCATGCCTTAATATGCGCCGCTTATAAACACATGATCATTTTGGAAAACAGAGACGCAAAGAAGATCAAGATTCTACCTTGTAGTTGAAATTTCCAGTCCAGATTGTGGTCACTGCAATGAGGAAACAGGAACGGTCTCCAAATGATCAGAGAAATATCCTTCTTAGATTCTACTCATCAGAACTAGCTCTAAAACAGTGATCGGAACATGGAGTTTACCCACCTGAACAAGCAGAAACGCTGCTGCAGTTTCCTGCTGCGAGATCGAAAACCAATAGGATGCAAAACGAAAGGAAGCATAAATGAACCACCTTGAACGCCATGACTGTTTTAGCTCAGTAGAATCTAGGCACATTTATAGCTGCGCCATTAAGCACATATATACGAAAGATGACAAGCTAATCTTAACTCTTAACCATGTTCTCAGGGGATGGAGAAGATCGATCTCACGGGTTCTTGAGCTGCAGAACCACTCCCAACTGGTTTCGAAGACAAGAAGCAAAGCCAAGTCAAATTATCTTGCATCAATTCGTCCACCCCCACCTTCAAGCATTAATGAGATCATTTATATCCAATTCCTGCTTTATTCCCCTTTTTTCTTTCCAGTTTCTGTCTCCGACTTGACAGAAACAGAGGGAGGAGACAGCTGCTGCTGCTGTTGGCGCTCAGTTATTTGGCGAAATTGATAAGATTCGGATTCTCCACATGTGCGCCTACTGTTGGTCAGTTCCAAACACCATCAAGGAGTCCAATGAGTTCTTCCCCAATAATTGAGCTTTAATCATAAAGGCCATTGAATTAACTCTTCAAGTACACAGAGATGAGATTGCATGTTCCTGCCGATTACGACCTTAAAGATCCATATGAAATAATGGTTGAAACTGTGGAAATCCTTTTTGTTCCTGCCATTCACTTTTAATGACCCCGGTTAATGATGATGCAGCAACTGCAGGATTACGATCCACATGGTCGATTCAATCCGATTAAGTCCATATAGATGGACTTAGATTTGATTAATCCACACATAATTAATTACCTTTAAGCAACTAAATCTCAATTAAATGTTCTAATAATCGATGGCATATAAAAAGGATTTAGATTAAATGGATGTGTATTCTATGTATAAATTCAATAATCTGGTTTATTAATATTAATAGGTTGTTGATGATGAATAGGTTCTAAGGTGGATGATCCTTAAGTATATATGGCTGGTCTTTCTAGGCCTTGTGCCACTTACTCTGTGCCAGCCATCGGGCTAATGTTGCGTTCCGACCCTCGAGCCGATATTGTGTCCCAGTCATCGAGCCGTAATAGTATATCTGCTTGTATATCCCTGTATGTTTCAGCTTGCAGGCTACTGTTGTACCCTGCAGGCTGCGCATCGCCGTCCGGATAGGCATTACATTCGGCCATGTGACATCACCTCCCGGATCTTGACGACTCAACTGACAGCACGACCTGTTGACTGATCTACCTGAGGGCGCCCCCCGGCAGGGTATGTCTCTTATATTTAGCCTACATCGTATTTCATCAATACATTATTTATTTGGCTACTTACTACATAAATTGTGGGACCCGTTCCTAGCATCGGAGTCATAGGATCGAGGCGGACACTGCTTATTAGGAGCGTTGACCAGTCAGACGAATTGGTCAACTCAGAGGACACCTCAGTCTTCGCCCCTCTGGAGTATGGTGACTCGGTCAACATTAATTCCAGCCACATCGCCCAGCCGCTTCGTCTTCTCAGCTTCGCGGTCAGGATCAAAGATGATTCCGTGTTTGTAAGAACTAAATAAGATGAATAGCTAATATGGTAAATTCATATGAGATGATTTATTATACCATTATATTGCTATCCAATATATCCTTAATGATGATGAAGCAACGCTACAGATAAACGAAGCAAGAACATAGCCACAGACCCTGCGTACAAATGCTCTCCCTTTTTCCTTTTTTAAAGAAGAAAAAGAAAATGCCAAATCCTACAGCTCAATAAGAGTAATCGAATTACAAATTCAAGACACAATGATCAAAATTAACTCTCACACGTCGGAGTCATCTGACACACTCTCATGCTCTTCTTCGTTGCCGTCGTCGTCGTTGGCGCCGGCGGCGGAGAACAAGTCGTTGCAGAGGTCCCTGTAGAACCTGCTCACCAACTCCACGAACACAGGAGACGTCAAGTTGCTCCAGCACAAGAGCAGCTCCTCCACGTCCGCCAGCTCCCTCACCTTCCCTTCTTCCACCATCATCTCCACTAGATATTTCTCGAGGCTCCGGCACGCCGCCTCCAGATCGTCGTCATCCTCGAACTTACCTCCTTTCTTATTAACATTCGCTTCTGCCGGAGACTGATAACGCTGATCCTGCCTCTTCCTCATGCTACGTTGGATCAATTCCTGATGTTTGCCCTTCAGAGGTCAGTGAGGAGTATATGGATGGGGCTTTTGCATGCAATACAAGGAAGCATCATGAAGTTGAGTGAAGTAGAAGGAGAGGAAGGATTTAAGTTTGGTTGCTTCATTGATGCTTTATCGTCTCATATAAAGTAGGAACAATGGAATTCGAGTGTTTCTTAGTTTGGTCTTAACTACAAGTACTCTCAGTGTCTTACTGCCTTTATTTGATGTGAGACTATAGTATATTTAAGTTAAGAATAATAAAATAATGAAATTCTTCCTAATAAATAGTATTCGTATATGCATTTAAATCATCACCATTAGATCTAACAACTATTGATATGCCTGATTTGTGCTGTTGAAGAATTGGTTGGGCTTATCGAAACCACTGCAAAGAGTATTTAATGAGATTTTGCAGTGTTGGTCTAGATAGGAGCCGAGCTCGAGCTTGGGTTGGCTCGAGCTCGAGAAATTTGAACCGGCTTGGCTCGAACGAGTTTTTTACTTTGGGCTCGAGCTCGACTCGAAAAATCAAATTAAAATGAATACACATTACTGTAAATGGTGAGATTCGAACCTTCAACCACACGAAGATTTCACAAAGTCCTCTAGCCACCAGAACTTAAACAACTTATTATTTTTTTAAGGTATTATATTTTTTAAATATACTAAGATTGAATTATCCCAGCTCGAAAAAGTTTGACGAGCCCTCGAACCAATAATGCGTAGGCTTGAGCTCAGCTTGAATGTTAAACGAGCCGGCTCGAGCTTGGTCAACTTCAAGCTCGAGTCGAGCTTTGACCGAGCCGCTCACGAGCAGCTCGCGAGCGGCTTGGCTCATTTGCACCCCTATGCTGGTGTAGTAGAATTCAGATGTTGAAAATGGGAATTCAAAATTTGTGTTGAAGAAAGGAAAAGTCTAATGATTTGAATGCTATGCTGGACCAGATTATGTCTTAAGCTGATCTGTGAGATTGAATAAGTCTTGCTGGGAGTTGCTGATAAAACTTAGGAAAAAAATAAAACATGCAACAACAAGTAATAAGAGTTAACAATAAAGCATGCAACAACAAGTGAATTTTCAATTCTTCT
>JBAMIB010000044.1:4100734-4119812 GCA_037177415.1 Kaempferia rotunda | reverse complement strand
ACTCATTCCACAAATATAATACTAAAAAACTAAAAAAATAAGATAATCATAAAAAATAAATATAATAGACATTTAGGATAGCTAATATAATTTATAGTCAAAAGTGATTGTCTAAATTTAATAAAGTGAATGATTTGTCCTAAATTTTAAAGAAATTTTAGAAAACCTAACGTAGATACTCTTAGACTACACAACTAATGGCCAACGATCCATCTCTAATTTCAAACTTATCTGTTATTTATCTACTTGGAGGTTCATGCATTAATCAATGTCAATGAATCACATCAAATGTAGTACTAACGGTTATCCATAAAAAAAATTAAACAAGATAATGTTGAATTTGGGATGATCATGAAGTTTTTCACCAACCATCAGTTAAATCAAGAAGCACTAACAGTGAACGGTCCAAAAACTCAATATTCCATGATTGTGCACGTCATTCAAAGGAAAAAATCCTTACAAATATATTGTACATTGGAATCAAACCATGAATATCTGAGTAACAATACTCAACGCTCTTCTACTGCACCATAAATAGCCCATGAGGCTACTGGCCATTATCCATAGACCCAAGGTGAAGTGTATGGTGTAGGCGTGAGCTATCTTATCCTATTCGCGTATATTGCTCATGTAGAAATGGGAATGAGCGATTAGGTTTGCATTTGCTAATCTAACGCATAACTTTCATCCTTTTTCATCTAAAATTAAACTGGCATCATTATATTTAGCAAATTTGACCTAAGCTAAAGTATATGATACACTTAGTCATGATTAAGCGCGTACTAGAGTTTAAAATCCGTAAATTAAATCGTATTATAGGAAGGAATTCTCCTTGGAACGAAGATCAGTCTCACATCCAATATAACATGGGGGGACACCTAATAATAAGACGCTTGCATAGGATTCCTATATATACAATGGCTAGTCAACAAGGGTATGATAATGCGAGACACGAGGAGCATCTATAAAACATGTATCTGTTACTCACCTACAAAAAAATTAAACCAATCGAACCAAATAAAAACTGAGCCTATTGTTCAAGCTCTCTTGCTTTCTCCAACACAACAATTGTGTCACGTCATGAATGATTTTGTTCATCCACCTTCACTCGAGACACCGTCTTAATGAAGACATGCTTTTTGCAGCACGTCAAATGGCAAATCAAAATTAATGATGCCTAAAGCTAAAAGGTACCTTCATCGTTCACAGGAGCCGAAGAAGCACAGTTCAGAATCCTTCGCTCCAGATGAGGAGAAATGGAGTGCATCCAAAACCCCACTCGTGACGGGCTCCGTACCTCTGCAATCACTGTCAAAATATTAATGTCACACACGAAAAGTCAACAGTGCAAAAGCATAAATAGATTAATAGTGCAAAGACAGGCTAAATACGAGCACACCTCCCACGGTGAAATCAGCAAGGAACCAATTGGTCTCCCAGATCTTCCAAAACGTTGGAAAACTATAAGGCTGAGAGAAAGAAACAAACAAAAAGATGAGGCGCGGCATGGTTGTCACAGCAACTGTTTCTCATATTTGAGAGGTTATTGTGACTTTAGCAGGATGTACCAAACAATGTGTTTGAACTTGAGCCATTGGAGCAAAGCCCGAAGCTATTTTGTGTGTCCTCTTCCTCAGAGGAACTATCACCCTTTGGCTTTATCTTTTGGCCACTCCAATGTCGTCACTAAGTTAATGAGCATTGTATATATGAGTGCAGGTCAAGAACATCTCCTGCTTATTTATTATACTTGCACGGGTTAAGAAGTTAGGGACAAACTTTGAGGGCAGAGTTGTCGCAGCTGTTCATTTATGGAAGCCAGTAATTACTTATAGGGTTTCAGAATAAACATGCTGGCAAAAAAATACTCATAAATTTTATTACAAACAACTTATCGAATTACAACAATCTGAAAGCAACCCACGCTCGTCCAGTATGGTACGAATATCTGTCAAACGGAAATTGTCATATAAAGATTAGTCTTTTGTGCAAAGAATTCAGGGATCGAGTGGTTTTTCTAGTCTATTCCCCTTTGGGGCTTTCACTTTGATACTAACCAGCCTGCTCGTGCTCGTTTTCAGGTGTTGTGGATGGCGATGGTGGTTGCTGTTTGAAAACTTTGACATGGCAGAGCTTGCCGCCAACTTCGTCAGCAAATGTTATTCTCCTCCTTTTTTGAGTGCCGTTGGCAGGAACAGTTGATTTGTTGTCTGTCGATCTCTGCAGTTAACACAATGGTATCATGCATCAAGTTTGAGGTGTTTTGGATTGTTGTTATGAGGAGAAAATTAGAAGTTTTACCATTATTTTACAGAAACGAATGCAGTCCTTTTTCATTATAGATAACCATTTCTTAGTGGTCTTTTCGAGTTCAGAAACATCTTCAGCAGCTACCTTTATCTGTCAAAGTCACAGATGAACAGTAGCATCAGATCAAGCCATAGTATTTACTGTATTACATTGGCAGGGAAAAGAGCTTGCAGTAGGTTGGTAAAACAACTATGGAACAAGTTAATACCATGAAACAAGAAAGGTAAGCTCGATCAGACATAAGCACCTCATGGAAGAATGAAAGGATAACTATGATCATAAATGAATAAAAGTTAGTAGTTTCTTAAAAGTTGAAAACGACCTGGATCCAGAAGAATATGTCAACACAACGTTCAAGTTCTTCATTTTTGCTAATCCTACTTCAAGAAATTATGGTAGGGAAAAAAGAGTTGACCACAATAGATAAAGATGGGAGAAATTCCAGTGAAGAAATGAAGTTTCGTGTCTAGGCCTTGTTTTTTTAAGTTAGGTCTATTCTTCCTTTTTCTTTCTCCAACTTACAGGAACTTCCATCCTCTCCCTTCTACTTTGCTATCCTAGTAGTTTATCCTACTGTTTCATTGCCTTCCCTTGCGTTAATAATTGCCAAACATGCTCAGGCAATGTAAATGATGCGAAACTGTAAAAACAGATTGTTTTTTATAAATGGAATGCAGCTGAAGTGATTGTACCTCTTCAGAAGTAAATAATGCATCTAGGGAAGATTGTGCTTGCGAAGTGACAGTTGTTTCGACAATGGTCTTCATGGTATTCAATTTCTTCAAGAGCTGTGTAGCAATTCTCTCTATATCATGCATCTGCTGCTGTGAAAATTCAATAACCTTCTCCATATGCATATCAGATGTCGAAGGCATCATGCAAGAAGGCATCTTTCCAGAAATTTCCTGGAACTTGAGAGTTCTTTTCCTAACTGGAGTGCCATTTGAACAGCCCCAATGCTTCTTATATGTATGATCATAGTCCATAAGCAATTGAGCTTCCTTCTTACTTGGAATGCATGAGGGTTTCATCACATTAGTCCATTTGTCTAATGACGACAGCCCCTTACATTTTTCTGGTGAATCTTTCATCCAAATGAACAGTGATCAGCGAAATGAGAACAAGGAAACAAACTCATGCACACTCCAAAATGATACCTACCAGTTAATTGACTGACATCTTGCAAGCCAACATCACCCAAAGCTTGACAAAGCTTTTCCTGGGAGGTTGGAGAAATTGTCTGCTACAAAGCAAAGGATAAAATGTAAGCTTCTATTATTTAGATGGTGAGAAAAATTCAAATGCAAAAAAGAAATAACCAAACCTTCCTATATGATAACAGCTTTATTGGACTATGATCTTCCAATATCTCTTCAGCACATTCCTGTTGTTCATTCCTTGTTTCAACCACAAGAGATACTGAACTCATAGTTTCCTGATTTGAAGTTGCAACAAACTTTTCTCGAACTACATAATTTATGTTGTCTGTATTCTTCACTGAATTATTATTGGTGTATTGCAGAACACTGCTTGGATTGGGAGACAGAGGAGCTGCTGCAAGAGATTGTGCATTAAGTTTGGCCAATCTATCTGAAGTAGTTAAACTAGAAATTTGAGAAGAGAAATCAGTTCTTTTCTCTGCTTGCTCTTTCAAACTGTTTCCCACTTCACAGAAAGATTCCGCCTTAGTCGAACTTTCAACCACACTACATAACTTGTTCATTGCAATGGACCGCGTCTGTGAGAACAGTACAGGTTTCACTAAATTTGCAGTTGATGCATCATTAATTACATCACAGCATGGATTTTCTTTCCCACACAAAAATATTTCTGCCAACCCATATACTTCTTTGCATCGTAGGTTATGATTGTTGGTCGCATCTTTCACCTGAATGCACATTGGCTCACTAGGAGAATTTTTCTGTTCCACTTTAATCCCATGAGTAATTTCATCCCGCAAAGAAGTCTTTTGATTCTCATTTTCACTTCTGTTAGCAAGATGAGTCTCCATTGGAGCAGAGATGGCCTCATTGCAACAATCAGGAGAAACTCTCGTGTCTTCTGAAACTGATGGGATATCATTCTGGTTTCGCAATGAACTAATATGTTCTTTGTCAATATCATGAATACTCATACTGTTTTCAAGTTCACTATCTTCAGTAGACTCTCCATCGGCTGGATATAATTGAGATTTACTAGGCATGGGAGGAAGCTGTTTTTTTCCAGAAACATCATCATTAGGTATATCCAGTGGAAGTTTAAAAGATTCCACAGGAACACCATTACTTTCGGTGAAACAAACTGTCTGGCATTTGCTATTACTAGTGTCTCTGTGTATCAAGGTTGGAGACTGCTGGACCATGGAAGTTAATTCACCCAATACATCATCTTTGACAATATTGTATTGGGGACAATCTAAGTGGACAGCAGAAGAGGCCTCAAGGCATTCATGCAGAGAAAGGGTAGTCGAACTAACTTGAAAGTCTTTCTGAAACGAACCAATTGTTGAGGTAGGAGAGACAGAATGATAATCTTCAGTTTGATAATTCAATGATGAATTTTCCATAATCTCAGTTTTAACATGGCAAAATGTACTAAGAGACTCAGTGCCGACCGGACCTTCCTTTAAAACAATGGGTGAACCATCTTTCAAGAAGTGTGTCCCTGCAATACCCCAAAATTGTCTTGAGAAACACTAGCTAAAATTCGACAGAATTTTTTCCTTCAAAAAGGAACTAGTTCACAGTGCCATGCATAGAATTTGTCATCTAGGTTGACAGTGATTTTGAGTTTCAGTATCTAAAAGGTAAAAAATAAAAATTAAATTATCAAGTATGGTGTTTCGGGGGTTTCAGGTGACTCACCTCCAGTTGTTTTCAAGTCTTGATGTATGGTGTCCTCTGAAACTTTCACTTTGTTTGCTGTGTTGTCTTTTACAGCAACTATAAAACCTTGTTGGATATCTGCCAGTTGATATGATGAAGAGGTAGAAACCAAAGGATCTAAAGACACTGATGCAGATTTTCTTCGCTTACTGTGTGCAATAGATCCTTTTAAATGTCTTTGCTTCAACTTAATAATAGGTTCCTCAAGATCAGGCTCTTCTTGTTTTACAGATTGATCATTATTTGAGTGATCATCATGGACAACTTTTAGAGGAGAAACAGCTTTTGGGAACTTCTGTGTCTTATTTCTGCACCTTTCACGTAGAACCGTCAAAGGAATGTCAATTTGATCATCAAAGGTACCATAAGGATAAGATTTGTCTTGTTTGCCTGATTTGCATGAAAATGTTTCATCTTCTTTTTCCACCATCCCAATTTTTATCTGCTTAGTAAGACCAGGGTCAGCCTTGTTAATGTGTTTCTGAATATCTGAAGATCCATCCTCTCTTCTAACATCCGACTCATATTCTTCACGCAAGAATTTGAGTCTTGAAGATCGTCTTGTGGGCTGCACATTGTGATGTCTAGAGACTGAGTCCCTCATTGTTGAAGGGACACAAATGAATATTTGTAAGTTGCAACTAAAACCCCTGGCCAAAAAAGATCTCCACTTGGTTCTAACCAAGATTATTCCTGTAGTTAATCAAAAATATAGTGTTGGATTGCATCCCGCAGAGAACATATCTAACAGAACAATTTCTGCTCCAGCTCCTGTAGTTCCATTAGATCACGCGGAGAACATAGTTAACGTTATGACAATGCTCTATGTATTTGATATGCAAACAGGGGGGAAATTTTGCAATTTTCTGAGTCCAAATTAGAGTAGCGCAAACATTAACAAACAAGCAAATAGATTTTCCTCCAAATCAGTTGTCATTCAAAAGGCAAAAAAAAAAAACTTTGGCTTAGAGAAATTAGAGCGGTAGAACAGCTGCCAGCTGAGTTTTCCGAGTTATGAAAATTAAAAAAAATATATAAATGGGAAGTCCCATCGTGATTAAACATCGCGAAGACGGGAAATGTATTTCGATTATGTATCAAACAGAAATGCAAAATCTACGTGAAGATAAATCTCAAGAAAACCCTAATACCGGGAGGCAGGAAAAGGAATCTAACCTGGGCGGAAGCGCCCCTTTTGGCTGATAGGGAGAGTGGAAGCTAGTTGTGCATTATCGATCGCTAGATCGTAGCCCAGCGGGAGCTTAGAGAGAGAGATTGGAGTGATGATTTGGATTTGGATTTGGATTTGGATTTGGATTTGGATTTGGATGATTAATAGAACGGAGCAACAAATTTCGCGCCACAGTTTGGCGCGGAAAGGACTGACATGTCGGTGAACACGAACGCTTTTCTCGTCAAACCCTACATTTCGATGAGCAGTGTGCACCGAGACGGCGGTCTGACTAACCCGATCCGATTCGAATATTGCATGACTCAATTCATCCGGACCGAATGCAGAATCCCATCCTTCAATCCAAACATTTTTGCCCAAGAGGGAAATAATACACTTTTGTTAATAAAAAGGAAATAAAAATACAAATATAATTCATATAAAATAATTATCTAAACAAACCTTTTTTTTCAAAAAAACATGAATTGATTATATGATTGCGAAACGGAATAAATTTAAATTTTATATATATTCATTTAATATACATAAAATTAATTAAATACATAAACTTAATCACTCATTCAACTTAAACAACTATGTAAATTGCTCTAAAATCACTAACACCGCACTCAATTTTCTTTCTCATTTTCTACATCAAATATTTCTTTACTTCAATTGTCTGATACAGTCCGATTTACCTAACTACCCTTATTTTTAAAAAAATTTAAAGTGAGAATTAATTTATCTTAAATTCAACACAATTTAATTATAATCACTCAGTTAATTCAACCAACCAAAGTTAATCAATTGGCATGAGTCTTGAATTGATTGATTATGAAAAAAATGAGTCGTGCTCAATGAGATAAAAAATATACTCAATTTTAATTAAATAATATTAAATTTAAGAGAAATTATAGTGTTTTAGAGTTGTTTTTACTTGTAAAGAAATAATAAAAACTTGTGTTCGGAAAAAAAAATTCATACTTAATTTAATAAAAAAAATATATTAGATTCTAATTTAAATATGATAAATTTAAGAAGAATTATATTTTTTTTAATATTTTTATACCTATAAAAAAACAATTAAGGGAGTGTTTGGTAGGCGGGTTTAGGGGTTGGAATCGGAATGAAATATGTTTCATTCCCATTCTTGATACTTAGTAGACGGAAATCAGAATAAATATATGGGTATTATACTCTCAATTTCATAACTCACACCCTCCTAGGTTATCGCTAAATGTATTCTCCCCTCAATCAAATTCATTATTATTCTCATTACCAAATATATATCAAGTGCCCCTAAGTAAATCGGTTTGAGATAATTAGATAAATTAACATGCAATGTTGTTGAAGTAAAAAAAAATAGTTCTGACGAATGTTAAAGAGGTTAGGGCATTTTACTTATTAAATAATATTCTTAACAAGTATTAATTAATACAATTTTAATCAACAGATTAAAAATAAATAAATAAACTTTTAGAATAAATAAATTTATACTATCAAACTTAATAATTAATCAAATAAATTTTAAATATAAAAAATTAAATAAATCATTAAATAAATAAATTTTAAGTAATTAAATAAATTTAAATTGACAAGTATACAAAAAAAAAAATCAAACTCTAAGGGCAACTGCACTACAACGTTATTCGAGTGTTATAACACTTTAATAATACACCGCATGTATTAAAATCAATGCATGTGGTGTGTTATAACGCGGATGCAATGAACGCGTTCAATACTATTATTTTATTAAAAAATTGAAGCAGTTAGTTCTTGCAGCAACTAGCTGTAAAAAAATTATGGCAGCTAGCAGACACAACTAACTGCCAGAAGTTTTATATATATATATACTTGTGGTATGTTAACTTCACAAATAATGAGTGTTAATGTTAAAACGAATGTGAGAAAAATAAATGTATTATAATGTTATGAGGTGGCATGTGGACTCTGTACTCTTTATGAGATGATGAATATTATCACGTTAAATTAAGGTGAATCCTCTCATAAGTGTTCTTCTATTGTCATTTTTGTAATCCTTTTTTTTTTTTTTTCTATTGTGGTTATCTACAATTTGACTCTGCCGACCACTAGAATATTAGGCTCTCCGTTCAATTTTACAATTCAAAAAATTAGAAAATTAAATTATATATAAAATTTTATTTTTAATAATTAAAAATTAAATTTTAAAAAAAGTTTCGATGAAGTCCAAATGGAAAAGGATGAATTTTTTTTTAATTTTTTAAAAATATATTAAAAGCCTAATTTTTTTTATTATTTTCAGTTTACGTTCCCATATTTTTCAAATATAAAAAAAAAAGAAAAGTGTATGCAAAATCAATAATAATTAGTTGTTGGTGTGTAATCGGATAATTATAGTTGAAGATAAGCGATTGTAATCGCATCGAAAACAAACTCAGTAGTAAAATAATTAACATGAGCTAGCAGTGGGAATCATGAAAATTTTTTAAACAAAATAAAATGAAGTAAAATAAAGTAAACATTCTTAAGAATATTAAACTATTAATACTGTAAGTATTGGAGGCTACCATAAATGTAAAAAAGATTAAAATGAAGGCTAAATTGGGTCAAAGCTAAGGGAAGCAAATGACTATATCTTCCCAGCTAAGCTGTCAAACAAGTCTTACAGGCTTAGCCTTGACCAGGTCTACCAATCTAGACCAGCTGACCTGACCAATTGGCTGACCCGATCGACAACCATGCCACTCTTCCAAAGTCAATCAGTTTTCTTTGCAAGCAGACCTGACCAGGTCAACCCGACCGATCGATTTGACCTACCTGACTAACGACCATGCCACTCTTCCAAAGTCAACTAGTTTTCTTAGCAGAGTAGCCCTGACCAGGTTAACCCGACCGGCCGACCTGGCCGACCCGATCGACCGACCTAGCTAACTCAACCGGCCGACTCGGCTTTCCAACCAGTTCACCTCCCAAAGACAACCTTGTCAGAGAATCGCAACTGCTTATCAGAGAACATTCTGCCAGCCTGGCATAGGAAAGTTGTCTTTGGCCTATGGGAAACCTTCTCTGTAGCCCATGTACCTGACATCCTCTGACACAAATATTTCTTTTCCGATCGATACAACTAAGACTAAAAAGGTAGTATAAAAAGGTACACACGCCCAAATAGCAAAGGACGTTTTGACATCTTACAAGGGGGATTGCTAAAATTACTGTTCACCACTTCTTCTCTTTCTCATGCCAACATCGCCACAGACTCTCCATCTTCTTCCACACATCTTCTCTTCTCCTCTTCGGGGGAGAAGCGGCCGAAGTGGACATCCCCACCAAAAAGGAAGGGGCAGCCGCCAAGGCTAAGCCCTCTTCGTCTCTCTCATCTCATGTACATCGTTGCCACAGTCAACGAGGGGCCCCTTCTTCATCGCGCACGCCACGGCCAGCCATCCTCACCGCCATGCCTCCGAGCCATCGCTGCCATGCACCTTGCTATTGTGTTCTGGTTTTTGAACCACTTGTGATCCGCCTTGCGTGCCGGTATTGTGATCCTGGCAGTGTGCCAATGTGGTATTTTGGCTTATGTGACGTGTTTTGGTATTCTTGCCGCTGACGTATTCCGTCTTCTGATTTCTCTCCGTCGCCTCCAGATCTTCGATCCGGTTCACCTTTGTCTACTCTTGTGGGTCACGACGACTCGATTAGCCTCACGACTAACTTATTAGTCTACCCAAGGGCGCCTAGACCAAGTAACGTTTCCTATGTTTATTCTCCATTCATTTCATTACTCTACTATTTATCCTGCTTCTTACATATTTTTAGGACCTGCTTCGAGCATCGGAGTACCAGGACTGGGGCAACTCGGTCGCTGGTTGTAGGTAGCGTGGATGAGGCCTTCAAGCAACTAGATTACCATAGAAGATAGATCATCACCTCCTTCGAGTCATGGAGACTCGGTTAACGTTCCAGTCACCTTACCGACAATTCTATCTGACTCAGCTGGGATCAACTATTATTGAGGTTGACGAAGCTTAAGAGACCAGACAAATCCTAAGATATTATGCTATGATAAAGAAAGACGATTAGTATGTCTTAGCGCTTGTGTCAATGTCCCTGGGTCAATACAAAGGAGGTAAATCACGAGAGACTATTAATCATTGATGCAGTGGCTAAGGTATAAAGAAGAGATACTCAGACTGTGCTTGGTTGGGTAGTATGAGAGTGGCGAATGAGAAAGAAATGAAAAGTTTATGCTTGATTTGGGAAATTGGTGGTGGGTCTCACAGATTTACTTTAGCAAAATGAGAGGAATGGAAACTCCTCCATTCTCATTCTCCACTTCTATTAATCTCATTCTGATTCTCATTCTCATATCGTTCAATTAATCAAGCACCCCTTAGATGCGTTAAATTTAAACCATATAATCTAATATGGTAACACCCTGTGTGCTCTAATATAAAACATATGGTAAAAGGTGATTCGCTCACTCCAGTGTCTCTGTGAATCTTTCTTTAAATTAATACGAAGAAGATAAATCACGAATGACTAATTATTAGTACAAATGAACTACAATACAAAACATGGTAGCACGATGAGGTGGCTGTCAATTCCAGCACCCTTTAGCTGTCAATTTCTGCGCCTTTTGAGTTTTTTTCCCCGGGACAAAAGTGACAGACTCCAAGTAACAGACTCCATCTTAATTTCTCAAACATCTGAAAAATCAAACTTCAAACAAACTAATAGATAAATTAATTTTAATGAAGGGATTAACTGTCCACTATAAACACTTTCAAATTTATTCTCTTATAAAAATTTTCTATAAAACTAATATCAATTTTCTATAAAATTGAATAGCTAATATCAATTTTAAAAAAAACAATAGTATAATTTAAAAAATTCTATTTGAGGATTAATAGTTTTTAAAAACTTAATGCCAAATTAAATACCCGTTAAAATTTTAATTTATTATCAAAATGCCCTACACATAATAAATGAGTAGGGTAAAATAAATATTTTAATTTTAAACAAAGATCATTTTTACTAGCAAAATAGATATATGAAAAGGCATTTTAATATTAATATATTCTTAATTTATATTTTAAGAAAAGCTATTAAGAACACTTTAAAGTTAGTGTTATTATCATGTCTCTTGTTGTCCTCGGATATGCTGTCAAGGAACTAACAAATCATAAAATGTCATTTCATATAATGCCCGTTACCGTATGAGGTTTTAGCTTTGTAATTATTGAGATAATTTGTGGGTAGTTAACAATTCTACAACATCACTTAGCTCGGGACAAAATTAGAGTGAAAGCCCCTTCATTGCATTACATCTAACATGCCCAACTATTAAGGCAGTTTGTTTAAAATAACAATTGCATATATAAGTTTTTTAGGAATTTAATTCCAACTAACTATTTCCATTAGTTGAACTAACTCTTTTTATTTAATTTGAGCACGTGCTATATGTACATTTTCACATCAAATTGTAGACCCCTTCATTCAGCTCTGTCAATGATGACTGGATAACGTCGAACCAGATCGATTCAATTTTATAAAAGTTTTACACCGACCACTATATCGAAAAGCACTTGTGATGAGTGGTACAGAAATCCAACATCCCTTAGTTGCGAGTCTCATTTGGAGGAAAAATCCTTGTAAATGTATCATAGCTGGAAATAGAACCGTGAATATCTGAAAGACGACTAAACATCTTTTCCACTGCACCATAGCTCTAGGGGTTTCATTCAGCTCTATCAAGTACCTTCTTTAGTCCAATCATATATCTTTATTTGGTTTAATTATATCTCTTCATTTAATTCAAAATTCAAGCAGATGCATTTAGTTATTTTATAATTTTTTAAATGTTCATTCAGTTCAATCAGGTATATTCATTTAACTCAATGTGGTCTATGAAGAATTAGAAGAGATAATTGAAATAGAATTGTGTGCTTCTCATGAAGTAGAATAAACTAGGAATCATACATGCCATAATTTTCTCAATAAAATTCTATTCCTTGTTGGTTCCATTCTCACTTGATTCATCTGATCCATTCTACTTAACTAGACCCTCTCCACTCATTCATCTCATCCATTCTACTTAACTAGACCCTCCCCACTCATTCATCTCATCCTACTTTTTTCTATCTTCACTATACACTTGACTCACTTGGTGCCAAACATACCCAATCCACTCAGCTCATTCATACTCAATTCACTCAAGCAGCTCCATAGGCCCAACCTGTCTAACTCACTCACAATGTATATTTATGAGAGAGAATAAAGCATAAATATGCAATACTTGAATGAAACAGCTAGAAAAAAAAACAGATAAATCAGAAGGAAATAATAATTTCTAAGAGAATATTGCTTTATGAATTGATTTTTGAATCAAACATCAGAATAAATATTTTATAAACATAAAAAAAACAAGTCTTCGTATGAAATAACACACCATTAACTACTGAAAACAAATTCAATAATATCTAAAAATAACAATATATAATGCAAAAGGACAATATGTAGTGTAGCACACTAATTGCCACATCAATATCATGTATCCCAACACGTACCCATTGAGCACCACCAACTCCCACTCCCATTGGAAGAGCATATGGAAGGAATGGAATCAATTATCAACATAAGAATGCATCAAAATCATAGTTGATCACATTCCAGATTGATCATTGTCCAATATTCACATATTAATTCAAGAAACAGAAATAGCATATATAATGCAAAATATTATTTCCATTGCATCCCTTAAGTTAATAGAAGAAGGGCATATGTCTCACATCATGGCCCCCCAAAATATATATGTTGATCTCCCAAGGATTGAATCAGTAGGTTAGTGCCTTTAAAAGAGAAAGAAATGGAGTCAAATGTGACATAAAGATGCCAAAGTTGGTTGTTCTGGTGTTCCTAAGCAAACACCAAAGAAGTGAAGGTGTGGATATGTGTCAACCACAGCAGCTAAAGACAATGCCTTCCTCTCGCAATGATCCTTTCCCGGGATGCCCTGTGGGTGAGAACATGTTAGAAAATAAAAAATAAAAAAAGATAGAAAGAAAGAAAGAAAGAAAAGTAGGCGGTAGTCATAAGCCAAAAAAATCACAAAGATTTGTTTGTCCTCCATCCAAGCACTGGATTGAGACTTTTGGAAATTTGAAATTACACAATCATATGCCCCCAAGGCCAGGAATTGGATGAGTGGCATAAATCTTTATCAACCAGACATGGATGGAGATAGTTTGACATGAGGAGAAAAGTAGATGTTTGAGGTTGTGGACAAAGATAATTTAGATGGTTTTTTCGTCAGTTCTAGTTGTTCTCATCTGAAAATTGATACAAAGGACTTTATATGAAGACCACAAAGATGAAGCATCGCTAAAAGTAATGGTGCCCAAGATAATTAAAAATGGATGATGATGTAGTATGCGAGACAAAATGATGCATCAGGAGAAAATGTAAGATACCCTAAGCTGAATGCCAAATAATGTAAATGATGACAAACACACAGCAGAGTTCCTGTTCATCTACTTGTTCAAATTCATTTGATCCTCATCTTCTGAAAAAGAGGAGCATGGATAAATGGAGATATTACTATGAGACTTTTGCTGGGATTTTGGCAATTCAAAGAAGTAGGAACGGATGCTAGTGTTTCTTCTAGGGTATATCAGGTTACTAATCAGCTGCAAAGCATTTCTTCAAGCAAAGCCAGTAAAATAGAAAACAAGTTTTCACACAAACTGTCAGAACTTCGTAAAAGTCATAGTTATAAGACTCTTGTTACTTGCAGAAAGTTACAGATGGATTTTATTCTGTAAAAAGGCCTCTATTGCAAGAATTGTTGGCTGGCCTTCATAGCAATTTGACAATAATGTAATCAATGGCATGCATTTTAATGGAGATCATTGTCAGATGCAAAAGAAAAAGAAGACTGACAATGTCATTAGGTATGTGTTTTACCCACCGCCACAGCAGCATAAGGAAACGTATAAATTAGATTCTTCTTGCCTTTCATTGTACTCGCTTGCCAAACCTGGATATTTGTCCAATGAAGAAAGAGGTTGCTCTTAGTGTACCACCATTCCCAAAAGGGAGGAAATTAGTTTGATCCTGCATGTAATGAGATCAATAATATATCATCTCCAATTTGACACACAAATTAGTTTGAATAACTGCAAATTCATGTTCTAAAAGAATATTACAATGAATTCACACTAATTCAAAGTGAATGTGATGAAAAATAGAAGCCCTAATATAAATCAGGTAGCCATCAGATTCAGAGTATGAGGATAAGTAGCCGAAAATTTTTTAAGTGACTAATATTCCCAGGGATTGTAATTAGATCTATAGATACTACTTTAATTTCTAATATGTGAAACTAATTTGATGGCAGTGCTCTCAAGGATTAAAAAAATATTAAAGAGATATCATGCTTTATCTAACATTATTAGCAAATGATAGTCCTAATATAAGTTAGGTGGATTCCACCAGATCGGATTTTCAAACTGAGTCACTAGAAATTTTAGAACTGATACCACTAGGAAAAAGAGTAGCATATAGGTAGTTACACAAGGATTACATGCACAAATAAAATGAATTAAACCAATAGCTAAGGAAGATGGCATAACATAGTATGAAAAAACTTGTGAAATTAGATAAAAGAAGCAGGTAGAATAGATTCATGATATATATAGGCTTCACGAGTATGTAGATGCAACCGCTAAAAATCATTAGGTTGCGCTTTGAAGATTAGATGCTAAGAAATCTTGATAACCCTGCCAGCATATAATTTTTGGTTTTAAAAAAATGCCTCCATTAGAAGAAACTCCTTCATGTAGTTCTGAAAGGCTCTTGCATTTGTTTAAGACTTGGAAGCACTTCTTGTTGCATAATTATCCACTCCCTTCAAATTGATAGGGTCCATAATGGTGCATTTGTCACTGTTCATTCACTTTATAGAAAGTGACTCCCATAGCATTATCATGAAAATAAAGCCATTCTTAGTAGATAAAATAACCTAACACTTCTTGAATTTTTATTTGCTTCAGTTTCAATTGTTTACCACCTAAAACATAGCTTTGCTCTTCTAGTGCTGACATCTATGTAAGAGAAATTCTGTTTCCTAACACTAATCATTATTCTCAGGTGTGATCCTTATCTCGTTCTATGTCCAGGACACAATTTGCATGTATTAAGAACTTCCATGATATATCATTCATAATCCACAAATAAAGTAAAAACACCATGACATACTCCCACTTTATGGCCAAATGCCTGTCATTGTTAGCCAATAACAAATTACGTTAATGGTAACAGCACCATGAAGTTGTGCTGTTATGAGAGGGGCCAGAATTTCACATCACTGTTTGATGACCATCAGACAGTTTATAATGGTGACCACATAAAAAAAGGAACCGTATATGCATTAGTTGCACATCTATCAGGTCCTTAATAAGGTGTAAAAGTGATTTAGATAGTCCTCCCCTTCTCTACCCATTTGCACTATAAATAAAGCTGCAAACCTTACACCTTTCCTCCTCTTCCCTCCAATAACTGT
Source organism: Kaempferia rotunda (assembly GCA_037177415.1). NCBI lineage: Eukaryota > Viridiplantae > Streptophyta > Magnoliopsida > Zingiberales > Zingiberaceae > Kaempferia > Kaempferia rotunda. Next base: position 4,103,905 of record JBAMIB010000044.1, on the reverse strand, counting down.
TCACAACCTCTCCTTCCTCCTTACCTCCTTTACTCCTGTCTATGCTACACAAACTACCAAAATCATGCGTCCAGGAGAAGTTGGCAGCATTAGATACCTTTCACCTTCAAAGTCACCTTCTTTCAGAGCCCACTACAATATGCATCAAGGGAATATTAAGACTGCTAACATTAGCTGTCTGTTTGGGCCTCATTTTACTGAACACTTGCAGACCATGCCGGTGGTGCATGGCATGAATGTTCCCATTGCCTACCTTACGGACAGTGCAATTTCAGACAAGCCAGGTGGCGACAAACTAATCCAAGCTGAAGAAAGGAGAAAGAGGAGGATGATATCAAATAGAGAATCAGCTCGTCGATCGCGGATGAGAAAGCAAAAGCATCTCGGTGAATTGTACTCACAGGTCATCCGTCTCCGGTCAGTAAATCATCAGCTTCTAAATGAGTTAAACCATGTGATGAGAGAGCATGATCAGATCATCCATGAGAACAGCTTGCTCAAAAATGAAGAAACTGAGCTCCAAATGAAACTCAAAGGTCTACCAGCAAAATTTGCTTGTTCTCAAGAAGAAACAGAGATATCTTGATTGCAAGAGATCAGCTACAAAATCTCTTAGTTATGAGACATGTTGTTTTCATATTATTGTTTTCCTAATTCTTCTCATTTTCTCTGTGCGGCAACCACATTATTCTGTTTTACTGAATTATAATACCTAATTTGAGCCCCATCCAGTTATCTATGAAATGGTATCAAATGTGTTTAATAAACTTCAATATTGGCCCGCCATCTTAACAGATCAAGATGGCCAGAACTTTTCTGGTTTAACCAAACAAGTAATTCATTTACACCAACAAGACAGATGAGTTCTTCATTCCAAATAGTAAGATAAACACAGAGAGAATATATGAAATAATTGTGATTAGTTTTTCTCATGGACGGTAGTATCCTGATCTCCACAACTTGAGCCTCGACACAATGAAGATATAATGAAATCTTAATTGCACACTAATAACCATGAAAAAAGAGATCCGTGGAAGACAACGTCCTTCCATCCAAGAAAAATCACTCTTGCATAAAAGCTTTGAGGTTTGAGTTGAGAAATTAAAGTGAATTTTGGTAAATAGAAGAGAATCATTACAAAGCCAAGAGTAGTGTTACACAATGATGTGGTACAATTTGTCAGATGAAGTAGGCTGCTTTCAAATCAGAACTAAGAAGTTGTGCAACAACACCGGAAAAGTAGAATGACTTTGTACCATGTTCAGATATCTTGCAAGCGTCAATTAATAGTACAAATTTACTCATAATTATAAAACACAAGAAAGTCCCACCAAAAGAGGCCAAGCCAAATTGAATGCATGGCCTACTTCAGATTTAATTCGACAAGTTTGTTTGCCTACTTTAGGTGACATCTTGATTTTTTTTTTCAGCCACAATGACCATTTCAATTACAAATCCTCCTTTGATGTTCTAACCTGGAGGTTTGAAAAATCCCAGAATTTCTAATCCTCCTAAGTTCAGCTAAATGATTGATTAAGTTTTCTAAGCTAAACATGTTAAGGCAATCCTATTTTTTAGAAGAAAATTTATTTGTGTATCTCCTACATCCAGTTGCACTAAACTTAATTTGCATACGTCCTGCATACGTCCTAACCTTCATTTTTCTTAAACAAAGTTCACATTTTTTTACTGTGTTACAAACTAAAATTGTATTAACTCTCAAAAAACATAATTCAATACATGGGATGCTCTACGTTATCATGTTTTTATAAATTTTTTACTATTTCAACACTATGCAACCAATAATTCTGTCGACTGAACACCTTGAGCGTTTTTCGTTTCACCCAAACCATGTAAAACCAAGAAAGATACCTCAGTGAATGCAGAGTTGCAATAGAACGATACCACAGAAAGCAAGCAAGAAGAATCAATGAAGCGATACTTGCAACACAATAGCACCGAAAACCCCTAGAATTTAAATCTATAGAATTAAGCGAGACATGCAGCGGGAAGCGTTGATTGATAAACGCCATTTACAGAAAACCGTAAAAAAGAACAACAAATTTACCCAGAAGCAAGCGATTGCGTATATGTTCAACGAAGAATCCCTCCTTCGAATCCCTTGCAACTCGCATATTGCTCGGGGTGAGAGGCGAGAATGAGCTGCCTCCTCAACGATGCTCTGACTGTTCCACAACTTTTTATTAATAAAATTTATTTAAAATGGAAAGTAAATACTTATTGGTTGTTTGTTTTTTAAGCGGAGAAATAGAATAATAAAAATATAAAATATTTAATTAATAAATTTAGAAATAATAATTTTAGAATTAATAAAATTTCACTCCTTAGAGCACTTGCATCGGAATTTAATCGAGGCGCGTTATAACTTGTATAACGAGTTGCGGCATTAAAATGAGTGTCGGTGAGGAATTAATAATAATGTGGCATTAACACGTTCAATGCTCTGGAACACGTTAATGTCACGTTCAATCGTTTTTTAAATTCAAATAATAATATTTTATTTATATAAAAAAAATTATAAATAAATAATTAAAATTAAAAATTTATACAATGGTTAGGTAACGACTAGTAACAGCTAGTAAATTTATACAACAGTCAGTAATAATTATTTTAATAAAATAAAATTAAAATATTTAAACGGTTAGGTAACAGCTAGTAAATTTACATAACGGTTAGTTAACGGCTAGTAAATTTATATACGGTTAGTTAACAGTTATTTTAATAAATAAAAAAATCAAAATTTAATCTATAAATATTCATCACCTTACACAACTCATTTCAATCATTCCAACATCTCTTCTAAAAATCTCCTCTAATCATGTCTGTCAAGCGGTTGGACGGACACCGGGGAGCGCCTTGCACAGTCAGATAGAAGGGTTGTTGTTGACGTGACACTCGGACACACTCGGCTGATGAAGTAGCGATGAAGGGGCACTCGGACGCGCTCGACGAGGAGGGTTGCCAACGGGAGGACACTCGGATCTGCATACCGAAGACGAACAGACAACGTTAACAACCAAACAGGAGTCGTCGCTCCGTGTTTGGTCCTCTGACGCTCAAGTTAGCCCAACGACGTTCAGAAAAGTGTACTGGAAGAAAATTAGTGGGAGGAGAGTTCTCGCGTGTGTGCGCGTAAAAGAGCGTACCTGA
>JBAMIB010000044.1:4011741-4022389 GCA_037177415.1 Kaempferia rotunda | reverse complement strand
CGTCTGGCCGGGTCCCACTCGGGGTAGTTAAGATAAGTAGGTCAGTAACACCCGCTCTTAAGCCTAGTAGATAAGGGTGGGCGTTACACCTCATATTCCTTGAATTAAAGGAGATGCAATATAAACTCATTCATAAAATTGCAATGCAAACACCTAAACCTAATTTTATTGAACCTCAACCTCACAAAATCGCAAAATCCCATGAACTAAAACACTCATGAACTTAAATTTCAATTTTTTACAACTGAATAGCAAATTAGTTTAAATCTAGGGCAAACAAATTTTTACTTATCAATGATTTATGGGTTTAAGGTGGTTTTGCTGGTTCTTCTGCCTCTTTGATCTTTACCTTCAACTTCGATGGAGAATGTGAAAAATTGAAGCCGGGAAGTGCGTCGTCGATGACTTGGAGTAGGGGAGGCGGAGTGTGTCGCCGATGGTTTGGAGCAGGGGAAGGCGGAGTAAAAAGAGTCAGACGGGAGAGTGATGAGCCAGGCGAGAAAGAAAGGAGCAAATATTTTACATGCAATGAGGACAAAATGGTGATTTCATCAGAGATAGGGAGTTAAAATAACAAAGTGGTTTGGTTAGGTATCGGAAACATATAACTCCTGACAGGGGAACTGCATGCAAACCTTGACTTTCAATTGAGAATTTATCTCCAATTTTCCATAGTTTTATCCTTTTTTTTTTTTTTTATAAGAGATTGTTTTTAAAATTTGAACCCATAATTTCTAAATCATAAAATCACAATTTTACCGAGGTCGTTTGTTTTACAACCAATCATTACTTCACTGATGGTAGAATTTATTATCTCCGTAGGGGAGGCGTAGTTGGTTTACTCTATTCGGCCGGTTGAGCGAAACAAATTGAGTGGAGTAAGATAAATGTCTAGTCTAATAAATCCATCATGAGCAAACTAAATCAATTAATCAACATATTTGATTATACTAACTAATTGATACTGGAAGGTTCTTCAAATTATTTTTGAATTATTTGACATATCACTCAAGTTTAAACATCAAAATTCAAAATCTATCATGGTCAATTTTGACCAAGAGCAAATTGCACCAACAAAATTAACCAACTTAATTGCCCCTTTCGAAACCCATCCAACCCAATTGAAATTGATAGACTAGGGATGCTAGTTTGGAGGGTGAGCCAACCAAGCCTAATTAGCTACACCAGCTGTTTAGAGGGGAACTAACTACAACAATCTAGGTAGGTGAGAGAGACACCTAACTCACCAACACATCTCACATAAACCAAATCAATTATCTAACCCACTAAATACTCAAATTGCTTGACTTGGCATAAGAACTCGGCCTAATTAGACTATATAAATTTTGGTATGATAGACTTTAACGAAGTTGATTTTGAGAAAATAACCTTTATTTTTATTTTTCCAATCAAAGATATATATATATATATACACAGAGATTTTAATTACATTAAATATTTAAACAGTTTAAAAATAGCTTCTGTGAAATATAAACTGCTCCTGTACAGGCTTATGGCCATCCAAAAAATGAAATTGGCATTTCTGATTGTGCTAATCCAATAATACATATAAATGGATCATGTGATTGTGTTTCCAACTTTATCGTCTCTAGTGTCCCTCACCGAAAACAACACTCCAAAAACAGAGCATCTTCGCTGAGAATCATCAGATGCATATGACTCCAAAAACATGTCACACCTTGTGACTTTACTAGGTAGGGCAAAGGGCAAAGGGCAAAGGGCAAAGGGCAAAGGGCAGGCCAGCCACCCTACCCTCTGCACTCTTGCCACATGGTCAGTTTGTATCGTTGGCTATCAAACACAAGGAACCAAACAACAACAAGGGCCAGACCCCTCGCACGTTACCTCACTATTGGCCACATTGTCACACAACAGACCACAAGCCTGCCACCTGGGAAATCAATGATGGTTGCTTATGCCATGCACCAGCTCCCTCCGACTCTCTTCTTCTATCCCATTTCCTTAGGGTTCTTTTATCAATCATGGTGTTTTGCCAGCTCATGTCATGTCCTGCTCTAGTCTCTTGCCTGACTGGTTATTATGGCCGCCGTAAAAGCACCTCGCAATGTTCATCTTTTCATTAATCACAGGGCAAGCTAGCCATGGCACAACACCAACCAACAGGCAGAAGCAGAGCGTTAGTGCCCTGTGAATAATAATGAAGCCCGCCATGATACTCCATCCACATGACTTGATTCTCAACCTTAACTTCCATTTGCTGTCCGGTTGACACATTCATTTATGTGCCTTATCGCTATTATGATCCTTTGGGTACATACTGCCTCTCCTCTTTTGATTGCTGCATACTCAGATTCACATGGTCTCATCTCCAATCCACCTGCTTCGCTTCGCTTCTCTTATAATGTCTTTTCACACACACTAACAAGGCCACAACCCCAGGTAAAATGTATACCATATTTTACCATAAGCATTGCAGATGAAACTAAAAAAAAAATTGTGATCATTCAGGTCACAAGAAAAAGGGGGAAAAAATCTATTTTTGAAATAAAGAACATGTGGAATCCAAGAAAACTAATCAGCGCCGGACCGGAGGAAGCAAAACAAATGTTAAACAATGTGGAATCTAGCTAGCTGCCGGCGACAGCATATGAAGGATTCGCATCACATGGGGGAAACCTCTCGTAATTGATGGGGGTCGGTTGATTTTAAAACGAAAGGTAATACGGACAACAAAAATGTACAACACAATACGCCACCAATTTTGAGGGGAGAGAAAAATTTTAAAACAAAAAACAAAAAGAATGAAGAGGAGATATCCTGCGATTGCGTCGGACTTACATCGAGTCGACATGACGAGTCGGTGACGACGGGGCACCGCCGGCGGTAGAGAAGGCCTCGGCAATGGCGTTCATGGCGCGCACTTGCATCTCCAGCGCCGGGATGTAATCCCACACCTCCTCCAGGAGCGACGGCAAGGGCAGCTTCCGGCAACCTGGGACTAGCCGTCCCAGGACCCTCGTCTTCTTCTCCACCGCCGGAGACTTTGTCCTCTCGGCCGCTTCCCGGGAAACACAGGCGGCGCTGCCCGGCTTCGGCCGACCGGCTCGCAGCCGGACCCGACGCCTGAGAGTCCTGCCCGAGAGGATCGCGCGGCTCCACCGCGTCCTTCCGCGCGCCGAGACAGCCAACGCCCGATCCGCTGCTTCTCGGACTTCGCGGTTCCGCACGTGGTCCGAGGGCGGCGAGGACGGCGCAGAAGCAGAGGAGCGGCGGACCCGGCGGAGGGCATCGATGAGCTTGGAGGAGTAGATCCTTTGCTCACCCTCCGTCCGCCACTTAGCCGGCACTGGTTCGCTCCCGCGCTTCCGTTTCCTCTCCCCTCCGCCCCCAACCGCCGCTTCCCCTACCGCGTCCGACACCGCCATGCTATGCCCTTGGAGACCTCCAAGTCCGTGGAAATTGCAATATTTTCTTCCTGCATCAAAAAACAACTAAATTAACAGGCGAATTCCAAGATCGAAAAACTGTGCAATCCTCAAACCAAGACAACCAAAATAGGATTCTTACCAAGAATCCAACCATCAAAAAAAAAGATTTGAAATAACAAATTCACTCACAAATTCCTAGGACTGAAATAAATTGGTAAGGATGGGAGGGGGAGGCAGCAGGAGAAGAATAGCCTGTTGAGCCGATCGAACGCATATATGGGAAGAAATGGATGTTTCAATTAATAATTAATCTAAATTATTATTATTATTATTATTATTCTTTTAAAATTTGTACTCATTAATTAACACAAATTTTGTCATCCCAACACGGCAACACGCACAGCTGTCGCTGTCATTTCCTACAACCACGATCGACGGCTTTGATGAAATTTTCCGTTTCATTACCGAGTGGGACGTGGTTATCCACTTGGCCACGTACCTTCCTGATTGGATGGATTCTGGTGCGTTATCAGGAAGCAGAGCTTCCAAACTTCTAATAAGGGTGGAAATAAATCCACACAATCGATTCCAATTAGAAAATCAAATAAATTAATCTAAAATTTTGCATTACGTTAATTTTGAAGTTAAATACGTAAATTATTTTTTCCCACTTCGGAGGTGTAATGATGAGATCCTCTAGTGTATAAATTTTGAATGTTAATTAATCTTTACGGGATATATTATTATTAGCTAGTGTACGAGATGTTACCATCAATAAAATTAGAAGGTCAAATCTTAACTTCATCTTTTACCACCAGTTGAATGTTAACTATATTGTATTGTTCGTAAGTATGTTTTTTTAATTTATCTGATGATGGCCGATAACATTTTTTCACTAGGCACCGTTAAAATTAATTGATTCTTATATATTTGATGAACTTAAATAATAATAATAATAATAATAATAATAATAATAATTATTATTATTATTATTATTATTATTATTATTATATTTTAAACTAAATTTGGGTTGAATTTTAGTTTTAGATCATATTTGAGATGCTCAGGATAATATTTTAATATTTATTAAGATCATTTTTTTAGTCTGTTAGAAATATACACATTATTATTTTGTTTTAATGAGAAAAAATTATTAAATATGTTATATACTTTTAAAGAATAATAAAAAAAACTATTTTGTCTTTTTCTAAAACTCCTTCGGAGACTTAATTAAGCTCGTCATGGTGTAGGAGTTAAGGCGCAGCTGAACTTGAGTGAGTATCTGTACATATGTTGAGGTTGAATTTAGTAGAAAATTTTACTGGATGGTCGTGCATCGAAATACTCATGAATGGAAAAAAAAACTCATAAGTTTACCTTCCGAGGAAAGTATTTGTTGGATTTTAATAATCCTTATTAGGTAAACCTATTTATAAGTTAAATATATAAATACAATCTCATCTTTTAAAGTTATCTAATTTATATTTATTCGGTTCAAGTTATTAGATGCAGATTTAATGTGTAGAACATTTTAGCCAATCTATTATTATATACTAGTAATCGCGCACACGCGTTGCATGTGCAATATAATATATAAATACGATAAATTGTATTTGGTAAATATGCAGCGAGCCCATGTAGTAGTACAATGCAACGGGGATGCTTGAAAACCCAGAGCAAACACTATAACAGACTCTCCGTCATAAAAAAAATTAAAAAAAATTTAATTTAATTTTTTATATCAGATATTAAACTGATAAGAATCGATACCACACTTAATCTTAGCTAAAAACCTGAGAAAGGTGAATTTTTTATGTCACTGACCTAAGGTATTTATTAAAACTTCTCTACTTTCGGTGTTATTAATTTTAAGATGTGGGATTAAAGTGACCATAGTAGTGCAATACCTATTAATGAAAAAAATTTCAATAATACGCCGCACCTGAGTCTCGAACTCTAGATCCTGGATTGTAATGAGAAACTTTTCTAATAATACATTGCATATGAGTCTCGAACTCTAGATTAATAGTTGATTAATGAGAAAAATTTTCAATAATACATGCAGCTGAGGGATATTAACGTAATTTCATCGTAGACTTCACCAAATTAATTACAAATTAGTTAGTATTGAGACCAGATTCTTAATAATATAGTAAGATAAAAAGCTCATAATGATATTTAAAATAATTGAAAAATTAGTTTCAATAACTAATAAACTAAATAGGAAGAGGATAATTATTTCGTAAATTAATTTCTCAAATAATGATAAATTAATATTTAATGAAGGATTAGTCTGATTTGCTCGAATAAAAGTTTTGATGGATGCATGAGATTATATACATGAATAATGTCAATCAATTTAGAATTAATTATGGATGAGATTATACGAATACTTACTCAAATATACATGAATAATGTCAATCTATTTGGAACCATTGAAGAGTGTGAAAACGAAATTAATTTCTAAAATTTAGTAGAAAAAAATTAATTATCAATTAATTAATGAATTCATCAATTTATAAAAAATAATTTATTATCTAAATATTAATATATGATTGTAATATTAATTAATATTTAAAATTAATTGAATGATAACCCAAATTAATTACCACTACATCACTAATTTAATTAATTAATGTATATTACATTTATTGATTAATTGAATCAATTAATAGCAATTAATAATGTTTTAAGTGAAAAACAAACTCCATGTCTTTTCACCTTAGAAATCATTATCCTCTAGGAGTAATCCTTCGACCTATAAAATTCCTTCTACCCAAATCGCTTATTCAACTTAAATTGCGAAATCTCCCTCTTGAGCTCTCTTTTTTCATCTCTTAAGAGTTCTAAGATTTTGAAAATTCATCGGAACTTAAAATTTGGAGAACTCCTATTTCTAGAGGTAGGTTATTGTATATTGGGAAGTGATTATCGATAAACCGTAAGCAGTAAGCACACCGAGGTAGAACAATATTATCATCTTAAGTAAAGAAAGTCTTGTCTTCACCTCCTTGATCTTAACACTTATATGTAACAATCAACTTGCTTAAAGGGGCTGTATCAATATTCAAAGTGATAATTCGACGATTGACAAGATTAATACTACAATAATGACAATATCAAGAAGTGTATGTCTCCTGTTATCCGAAAGGGTGACTCGATAATCAAAAAAATTAATGAACATAGTAAACATATATATTAGAATAAAAATAGATTGTTATTTTATTCGACAACACCTACGATGAAATAGTTTTTGATCAGTTCCATCTGCTAAGCAATTGACAAACATCTTGCAACATAAAGTAAAGAATGTGCTTTTAACAAACGGTAACATTATGGGAGTAGAAGTGCTAAAATTATTCTACTTTTGGAATTATGTTTTAGAAATTAATGATAGAGTTATTCTACTTTTGAAGCCATGTTTTTTTTTTTGTTTATTGTGTTAAATTTAATTTTGGTAGAAACATTGCATTGACACGATACTAATTCGACAGAAAAAACATATCCCATATCTAAATATTATGTGTATCTCATATGTCCTGTACTTATAATATCCCATATCTAAATATTATGTGTATCTCATATGAAATATTATGTTTATCTCATACCTATAATATCCCATATTTAAATATTATGTGTATCTCATATGTGCTGTACTTATAATCTTGTTATTAAGTGGACTTTCGTATTATTTTATAACACACTAATTTATATCATTAATTATGGACAAACCTATTAAACGATCTAATTGATATTAAGTGCAAATTTATTTTATTAGATGTGAATTTATATGTGTATAACTTATTAGCATTTTATTAATATTAATGGGCTAATAACAAACCTACCCCTATATATAGGGCGTGATCCCCTATATCAATATCTCTTAGCTTCTACTACTAGGAAAACAACAATAAATGATCAAAATTTCAGTTGTTAAGTTAGCAACTGAAAATTTTGGTCGCTAATTTTTTCATCACCAATGTTATTTAGTAATGGAGTGAAAAGTCCATTGATAAAATTATCAACAACATAAAAGGCTGTCACTAATTTAATTTACATCGCTACTAATTTAGAGATGAAAATAAATTCTTAGCGATAGAAAAAAATATTCCATCGCTAATTTAACAATAGAAATACATTTTTCGTCATTAATTTCAACTAATTTGTTTTTTTATAGAACCTCCCTAATTGAGAAATTTCAATCCAATTCACGTTCAATGACACATGATACATGATACATTCAATAACAACATTAAACATCAATATTCAACGGTTAACACAATGATACATGCTATATTTCATAGTCAAATTCATTACATTCAACATTCACAAATACATTCTAATCCATTACAAACCACACTATCAACAAAGCAACATTCAAAAACAATATAATTTAAATCCATTACATCTCAACCCAAATCTCAAAAACTAATACATCCTTTGTTATCATATATCATCATCCCATCCTATAACTAGTATAATACGATAGGTTATTAAAAAAAGCAAACACATGATTCAAACTACACTACATTTTTACCCATATATGAATCTAAAGTTAAAACAAGTGATTAAAAAAATATAAAAATTGATCAATACAAGTTTAACAAGTTACTCAATTAAAATTAATTTAGGTAAATCACGTCTGTTATAAAATTTTGACAAATTAAAATAAGAACATGATAAATTAAGGACTAGGCATACTAATATAAGAGTAGAAATTTCCAATACTCTGAACTAAACTGGTATTATCACTTTTATAAAGGGCAAATTAGAAATATGATTAAAAAATACATCCTTAAGAAATATTTGATTAACCCTATAGGAAGGAACCTTTATTAGATTCCTAAATCATATTTAGCATAATTTTTTCTAAATATATTACTTTAATTGCAAAATTATTTTATTTTGTTGAAAATTCTCATTCAACATTTTTTGAGTAAAATATAATCAAAGTTTCTGTTAAAACAAAAAATTTTAAAATTTTTTGAGTAAAAATAAATTTTCTATAATTTTTTTTTTCTAAAATATCTATTTTTATTCAAAATTATTTTTGTAATTTTTTTATTTTATTTTTTATTCAAAATTTTTAAATAAGTTAGAAAATAGAAGGATGCACTAGAAGAAAAAGTTTTAAAATTTTTTGATAAAAATAAATTTTCTACAATTTTTTTTATTAAAATAGTAATTTTTATTATTAAAAATATTTAAAATTTAAATTTTTGAAAACATAAATTTCCTGTTTATGGACTTTGACACTTAGAAAATTTATAATTTTTTTACTTCAAAAAATAAATTTTTCTTAATTAACTAAGTAAGACTATATTTTTCAAAAATTATTTATTTCTCTCTCATATAAAATCTATATTTTTGTGATTTTTTTTTTCAGATTTGGGTAATCATTGTTATCAACAAAAAAAAAAAATTTCAATTTTTTTTACAATTTTAAATGAATTTTAAATTATTTCTCAAACTTAGTTTTTAAAATTCAAAAAACTCAAATTTTTGAAAATTAATTATCAAAATTATTTCCTTTATATTTGATTACCTTGCTTAATCTCGAAAATTTTGTTAAGTATCATTTTTCAATTTTATGCCTCTATTTTTAATGTGATACCAGGGGGAGAGCAATGCTAAATTTAGGGAGAGTACTTAATTATTTACACGTAATTGTTTATCTTTTATATGCACTTCATTGATTAAAATTTGTTTAGTTTACCCTAAGTTTAACATAGATTGCTCACATAAAAAAAATGAGGAGATTGTTGATACTCTAAGTTGATTTTGGTGTGATCAATCAAGATAGGTTAGGTCATGTGATATTCTAACCTTGTGTCTAAGTGTGCAAGAGTATAAAAACGCAAGAAGTCGAGCGAAAGATGCAGCGAAAAAGAAGGATGTCACAGAAAGAGAGTCCAAGAGCTTGATGCATCCGAGGAACAAGAAGCTGTGCAAGAGTACACCGGCGGAGCGAGAAGGACGCGCGCGACGATCCAAGAGACAAGAAGTTGCGGAAGAGTACACCGGCGTAGCGAGAATGACGCGCACGGCGGTCCGACGGACGAGAAGCCGGGGAGGAATCTCGCTCGAGCAAGGACTAAAAATGGATTCGGGAGAGTCTTATTCTAGATGTCCGAGATCACTCAGGTGACCGGAAGTTACCGAAGGCAACCGGGGTAAACCCGGGTTAAAGTCAATGTGAGGTTATGACCATTCCGGACACCCGAACTTGGTTCGGGCGCACCGACCACCCAGGGTGCCTAGGTGGTTCGCGTCGCGTAGCCGTTGAGCACAGTTCTAGCTCAGCGCAATCCGGACGGCAGAAGTGGTTACAGTTTTATTTAGTTGCAGTTGGAGATCCGTTGACGTGACATCTAGCTGGGGGCGCTTGGACCGATTCTGGGCGCACGGAACCTCAACGGTCATATTCTGACCAGAGATATAAATAAAGTTTTAGTTTAGCTTATTAAACATAACACACAACACACTCGGTATAATCTTTTATTTCGAGCTTTTTGTTTATAAGTGCTAATTTCCCTGTATGAGGCTCCTCCACCTTCGACGATTCGTTCCAGAAGGAGTTTCCGATACTGAGTTGCATTTTCCTTTGAGTAACAATCATCTGATTGCCAACTCAGTAAATACTCTTGTGTCTCGTATGATTTTATTTATTGCATTCTTTAATAAGGTAAACTAGAACTTTATTTATAGCTCTGCCTCCGACGATTAGCTCGAGAAGGAGTTTCCGATACTGAGTTGAATTTTCCTTTAAGTAACAATCCTTTTATTGCGAACCAAGTAAATACTCTTGTGTCTTGTATGATTTTATTTATTACATTCTTTAATTTTGTTTGAGTGTTTTATAATTGTGATGTAAAGGTCGAGAAAAGTTCTATTTAATATATTATAGGCAATTCACCTCGCCTCCCCCCTCTTGTCGACCGCACGTAACCCACATTATGGACTATTCTACTTCTAGGGATCGTCATATTTTTTGATGATACTGAGGCAATAACAATTCACTACATTTGGATCATATTTATCTTTTGACCATCTGTACATGGTCGTCTTAATAGGGATGACAATAAGGCAGGGCAAAGACGGATTTGTCATCCCCACCCCAAATTATAGTCCCACCCCATCTTGATTTTGTTTAATTGAGGAGTCTACATCCCCAACTCCACGGAGATTAAATCTCCATCCCCATCCTCATTCCCGCTTCAAATGTCCATTGACTTGGC
>JBAMIB010000044.1:3996493-4011641 GCA_037177415.1 Kaempferia rotunda | reverse complement strand
AATGAAAAAAAAATATTTTGAGTTGTGATCGGCCCCCCTTCCCTTTTACCATAGTTCGCACATCACAGGTTGGAAGACTTGGCCGAACACCTCCATTGAGACGTTTTCTGCCTTCTCCATACTATTGACGGTTTGGGCACTGATGATACTGCTGGTGCTGATGATGTGGATGATGGCTAGAGTTCTATAGTGGAGAGGATGCTAATGGAGCTACTGGAGGAGGAGAGCAGCACGAGATGGGACTTGAGCAGTCCGATACTATTGAGTGTGCCCGTACTCTGATGTTGTACTTGGGAGATGAGGTTATCATGTATTAGTGGGTGAGGACATCAGAGGGTGCATTGTGGGGTTGTACTAGTCAGTGAGGATATGTCAAAGGGGATGATATTGAGTGAGAGTGTTTCTTCTTGTAGAGAGGGGATGATATTGAGTGTGGGGCGCATGTGAGATGTACACATTCTTGTTTGCCAGGGATAGGAGTAGAGAGGCATGGATAGGGATGGTGAATAGATCCACTATAGTGATCTATCTAGTCTGCAGCAAAACAGCTCGCGGTAAGGACATATCAAATCCGTTTATGACTGGAGTTTGCCAAAAAGCTCAAGAGGTTGACTAGATCCACCATAATAATCTATCTAGTCCGCAACAAACGGCTCGTAGTAAAGACAAGACAAATCCGTTGATAGCTGACCACTTGCTAAAAGTGGAAAAAGCGGGGCCTTATGGACACCATACAGACATGATTCTAGCACAGGGTCAGCAGTTGGGGACGGCCAAGGAGGAGGTATCACAAGCCGAGATGGAGACTACCTAGCACACTTGCACACCATGATTACTTGTGATCGGGACAGCAGGATGGCAGCAGATACAATTGATCACATGTGATACCCTAGTGGGATTGACACTGAGGCGCCAGATCTATGCAGCAAACACAGGGATTGAAAGCAGGAGTTGATGATATGTGACACAATGCGATGGTATATGCGAGGCTTCACATATGATGTTATGCTTGGAGTGGCTGGTACGGTGATAGAGAGACATGATCTGGCGGAGCTGGTATTGCGATGTATTAGCATTACTTTTGAGAGGATGGTACTGTGAGAGTACAATTACATGTATATACGCTTATGGAGTTTATACTTCTGGTAGCCATGTGGATCTGATACGTCATCAGAACCTATGAGCTATCTTAGGACATGTATATATGTATTTTTTTTATGATATGTATTTACTTTTTATAAAAAAAAGTAAAAAGAATTTTTTTTTCTTTTTATTTTTATTGGAATAAATAAAATACCGTCTCTTTATATTTATTATTAAAACAACATCCTATCACACGTAGATTTTTAACTTTTAAAATTATTTTTATTTTTTAATATTTTTATAACTGTTGCGAGTTCATAATTTTTATAATATGAATACTTGAGTACTTCAACTATGTAACTGCTACAAATATGATTACTTTATTTCTAATTAATATTGATAAATATTATATTATAATATTTTAATTTTATCAAAACTAATAATATTATATTGTGATAACTATAGTTTATAATTGTTACCATAGGAACATTTAATATTATATTATAATAGCTAATTATATTTACTACAATAATAAAATTTTGTTTATAATTAACACTGGTCATTATATTATAACAGATATTAATCGGTTATAATTATATAGTTATAATATTTATGGAATCATATAATTATGAGATTATAGCTGTTATAATTATAATTATATAGCAATTATATTTTTTTAGTTGTTAAAATAATATCAAAAAAATAAAGATTATTTTAAAATGAAAAATATAGAGTGGCAAAGTGGAGCATTGTTACCATTAAAAAAATATAGAAAAGGAGCATTATTTCTTATTATTATTCTAATAATAGACATCCTTTTCACTTTTATCTCAAAAAAATGAAACTAAGGAAAATTAAGTGCCATAAAGTAAGTGCATTCTATAAAACTGGTACATAATTTAATAATTTAAAAAATATTTTTTTAATAATTCAGATATCTAACTATTGGAACCTATTAATTCTAAAAGTCATCGATTCGGCTTCATAAATTCTTTATCACCTATGAGAATAAATTAAAAAATTAATTTTTTTTATATTTATCATTCGAGAAAAATTTATACAATGCATCCGTTGGTGTAAAATTCATGATTTAAGTATTTAGGGGCATGGGATGTTCCATTACTCAATACGTCTTAGCATGTCTTCTCTCATATTTTAACTAATGCATTAATAATTAATAGACATTTGTGATTTATCTTTTCCGTGTTAGGTTAGGAACGGAGTGGCATGCCCCAGGTAATGCTGTAGCTTTAAAGGGTGTTCAGTTGTCTCACAGACACCCACAATTAAATTTCTAACTACGACGTATTTACAAGAATTTTTTTTTCTCTAAATGAGACTTACAATTAAAAGATGTTGACCTTCTAAGGTTTGCCGCTTGGCCCGCTTGTGCCTCCCAATTTATCTAGTGGTCAATGTGAAATTTTTATAGAGTTCAACTGATCATCCCAGTCTCAACATTATCTATCCTAATCAATTTTTTTTTTAAGAAACGAATTGATAGGGACGCGGGATAAAATGAATCATCATTTGCCATATAATTTAAGTATTTAGAAAATCTAAGTTAGGAGGGAAAAAATGAAAAACAAAAAAACAAAAAACAAAATGAATGTTTTTTCTTAAGTTTTATTCAGATAAACCTGCATCGTTTCCGTTGGTTCTTCACCGGTAGAAACTGCAGCCTCTTTGAGGCATCGCCCCTTCCCCAGTCTCCCTCTCACCGACGACCTCCAACTACTACTACGCCACCGTCGTCATCGTTGCCCTAATGTGCCTCCACCAAACCCTACCTCCCTCTCACACCCCTCATGGCGACGCGCCGACCGAGGGGTCTTCTTTTCTCCCCCGTCGCCACCGCCGACGAGACGCCACTGACCGCAGCCGCCGGACGGAGGGACTCCAGCTCCATCAGGGAGTGGATGGTCATCTCCCCCTCGGGATGCTTGTACCAGGAGGAGGCCGAAAAACACTCGATCATGCGCCGCACGGGGATCCCCGCGCGGGATCTGAGGATCTTGGACACGTTTCTGTCCTACCCCTCCACTATACTCGGACGGGATCGGGCCATTGTGATCAGTCTTGAGCATATCCGAGCGATCATTACAGCCACGGAGGTGCTCGTCCCCAATTCCAAGGATCCCTTAGTCGCCCCCTTTGTCCGAGATCTCCAATCTAGGATTTTCACGTCGGCTAGTCCTCCTCAACTGGTAGAACATTAGTAATATTTTTTTATCTTACTTCATTCTTATATCTAATTTTTTTATTAATTAGGAATTTTCTTTTTGAAAGGGGAAAAAAAAACCAATTGCTTTAGCTGAATGGATGTAGGTTATTTTAGTGACTTTAATTTTGAAAATGTGCATTGTTACGATCATCAATTAATGAAATCAAATAAAATCGTCAATCTTTTTTGGAAGAAAATGGAGAAGAAGAAGGAATCTCATTTCATTCATTTCCTCAACTTTATTTCCACCCAAATAGTGAAAATGCACGGAATTGAAATATCATCTCATAGACATAATTAAGTTAGAATTCTGCCTACGTATATTTAATACATGAAATAGAGTGAAAATAAGATGATATAATTCATTTCTTTTTTTTAACATTTCATTTAAACTATTTTATTTCCCTTTTATTTCTTTCTCTGAGTAAAAATTATCAAAGATTAGCATGTGATGGTCGATTGCTGGTGTGAGAAAGATCCTTGTCTTGGTAAAGTTTTGCTGAAACTCGATTTAGATGGAGGGTGTGTAAGAAAGTAATACAAAAATGTACATGGGTGATTCATACACCAATCACAATTTTATTACTCTTTTTCCTTCTTCCTCAATGTTTACCTCCTGTTTTCAGAGTAAAGTCAACCTATGAGATTCGTTCATTCAAGAATTAACCTTTCGACTTTTGCGCATGGACTTTATGATCCATAGAATTTTAGATTTTACTTTTTTACTCACCTTCATGAATTGATGAAGACTATTGGCTAACACTTGGTTCTGTATTTGGAAGGATGTTGGCATCTCAAGGTCTCCTTCATTTCTTGATACTGATGGGTCGCAAATGGATATTGCAAGGGATGCTTCAAAAGGTTGTGTGACATTGCAAAGCCTCATGGCGAATGATGATATGGAAGAGAGCAGCCCTCGAACCAAGATGGACGAAGTGGGATATTTAGTGACAAAAACTTTGCCTTTTGAGTTCAAAGCACTCGAAGTATGTCTTGTATCTGCATGCGAGTTTCTTGAATCGGAGGTTTGGTTTTCTTCGTGCTAGTTTCCTTTCTCATCTTTTTGTAATTTTTTAAGGAATAAAATAAAATTGGTCTTTCAAATATTCAGAAAACTAAAGAAAATATTGGAGGGATTATTTGACAAAGTTTTTCATGTAAAACATTTGCAAAGGCACTATATCATGAGAGTTTCTAATGAGAGTAAATGCTTTAGGCATGCCCCTTTTCTTGCTTTGCTCAAACATATACATATACTGTCTTTGGATTTGATTTATAGGCTTTAATATGTCATGCTTTAATATAACTTTGATTCTTTTTTTCCTTGAACTAATTATACATTCAATTATAGATGAGTATCATGAGACTATGCCAAGCAACCAAGCTAGAAACTTAGATTCATGTAGTTTGATAATAAAATTTACCTTTTGTTCAGAATTTAATGTGGCTGGGTTTATTTTACTTGATCTTCAATGATGCAAAAATCCATTGGACAGTCGACTTACACATTGTTTATGCAATTATTTTAGATGCTGGGAATCCAACTTCTTACATATTTTCTTTTCAGACTGCTGAACTGGAGAAAGAGGCATATCCTGCTTCAGATGAGCTGACTTCTAAGCTAAGCACATCGAACCTTGAGCGAATCAGACAGATAAAGAGTTGTTTAGTTGATCTATCTGGACGTGTGCAGAAGGTACTATACAAGAAAAAGTGAAATAAGAGATTTGTACAATTTTTGGTTGCTAAAAAATTTAATAAGTGGAATTTTGATTTTAATCAAAAAATCAGTTTACATTTGTTCACAATTGGTTTCCCTCCTATAATTCAAAGGAAGATATACTATAGCAAGAACAGAATATACCTCTCTGGTATATATCATGAAATTTTTAGACCATTCAAATTGAAGTATAAAAATTTGTAAGTACTTAGTACTTTGACTTTTTAGTCTGTACCGAATTTATGGATGTTTATTGTCTTGCCACAGACCTGTATGTTGAAAGTTTCATTTATTTCTTCATTTTCATTTAAAGGAAGCAATTAGTTGGTTGTGAACTTCTTTGTCCTATTAACTTCTAATGAGAAAAAGTTTTCTATGACCATCCAATAGTCATTAAGAATTTAATAATCATTTCAAAAGTTAAAATTCATTAGCTTAGATATCTCTACTCCGTATAGGTAGTTGTTGTTCTGCCCCATATGGTACTATTCTGTCAATCTGACTCTGTTTAATTAGTGTTACTTTTCATCTCCTCTTGTAGCCATGCATCTTCATGCGCATCTATTTGATGTGATGAGTAACCTCATAAGGGTTCATAATTTTGCTTTCCCATTTAGGTTATCATTTTGATTGTATTTTTCCTATAGGTAAGGGATGAAATTGAACATTTATTGGACAATGAAATGGACATTGCCGGAATGTACTTGACAGACAAGCTTCTCCATCGGCCAGTTGGAGCATCAGCAAGATTCGGAGTGTGCAATAGCATTGAACTGGATGATGAAGGGTGTGCATATTATCTGTCCAATACAATGAATAGGAAAAATCAGCTTTAACTTGAATTCTATCATTGTTGGTTTTGGGACTACACCTGATCCAGTGCCTTCTATTTAACTTATCTTTTCTCTATGTAGAAAGGAACTCGAATCTAATGCTGGAAGCAGTAATGGTGGTATAGTAGGTTTCAATCCTGACATCCATGAACTCGAAATGCTTTTAGAGGCTTACTTTGTTCAGATTGATGGGACTCTACGTAAACTATCTATGGTAAAGTTCTTTTTTCATTCAATAATTTTTTTTATATTTTTGTTTCATGCTTAAAGTTGACATTTCTTAACAAATCTCATCTAGTGCGATAAGCTTTAGTTGTTGTTGGGGGTGTTGCTGCTTAAAGTTGACATTTCTAATGTGCATTTTGAACTAAACAAAACTGAAACTTCAAATAACCTAGATTTTTGTTCCTAATGTGCATAAGGTGATTGCGAAGACAAAGTTATGGGCTGATATCTTTATTTTGATACAGCTGAAGGAATACATGGATGGCACGGAGGATTACATCAAAATCATGCTTGATGACAAGCAAAACCAGCTGCTTCAGATGGGAGTTATGCTGACCACTGCGACCGTGGTGACAACTGCAGCCATCGTTGTGACTGCTGTATTCGGGATGAATATACATATACCGCTCTACAAGTCTTCTCCCATCACATTTTGGCAAACCCTGGGGAGTCTAATAGGAGTAGGAGTAGTTCTGTTTATATTCGCCTTCTGGTGGGGAACCCAGAGCGGACTACTGCAGTGATCACAAACACAATCAAATGCCCCTTCCATTAATCTGGTCAGGTGATTGCAATTACCTCAATGTTTTTATGGGAATTCATAATGATCACGAGATATCAAACATTTCCTTTAGAAGCGTAGCATTTAGTGATTGTCATTGTTGATAAAGCATGATATATGGCATTATGCTGTTTACTTGATTGTAATACTATTTTTATCAAGTTATATGACTTTTACACAGATTACTAGTCTGGTGAAGTTCATTGGTTAGGATACTCTACTCGTATTAGTACTGGATGCAGCGGAAATCTATGACACACCATAGATCGATAACGAAGCTTCCTCTCGGGATTTTGACCAGACTTACATAGATTAACATGTGTCAGAAGACTCGTCAGGAGTTTTCATATGGTGATTTCTCTATATCAATTGACACCGATTTCGCTATATCAATTGGCGCCGTTGTGAAAAATATACATTGAAAATGTTAATCTATGCAGGGCCGGCACGTACTGAGAGAGAGTCTCGTTATCAATCCACGGTGTGATTTTTTCTGCATCAGTACTCATTTAGAATTCTAGTAATCATCTTCTGTTGATACCTTATTCCTCTATTCTAACACATCCCATAATATTAAGATAAATATTCAATCCTGATTCACTGAGTGGGATGCAGGCTTGTCTATACATGCTGAACTTGGCCCAATATGAGCATTCAGTAGAGAAATGATTTCAAAAGAAATAATAAAAAGTATGAATATCAGATATCTAATAGAGTGCTACCTAAAGGAAACACATAACCCGCAAATACAATTACTAAAACAAGAAAGCAAAAGCATCTTTGAGTGGATCTCGTATAGGAATAACAATTATTTATCCATCAGAGATGATATTAGCAAATCTACAACACAGATTTGCATGGTAACCAAAACAATCTCTCTCAAAATATGTAGTTTGTGAAAAGTTTTGTTGGTACAAACATAACCATCAGAATGGATGCAAATTCAAGAAAAGGCCGCAAGTGCAAGGAGCACAAGTCATATGCAGATGCAATAGGTAGCAGCTTGGGTGACTAATCTGCCCTGGATTGACCGGCACGAGAGGAAAGAATGATACCAACAATGAGGCCGTAGAGTGCCAGCGCTTCGGCGAAAATGAGAATAAGAATCATGCCGACGAACAACTTTGGCTGCTGTGCATTGGCCCTGAAATCAACACACACAGGTACATAAAATTGTTGATGCTGTCAAATACAAAATGAAATATCGATTTTATGCGATAAGGTTATGAGAATAACATTAATGCTGCTACTTTATCACTTTTACAACAACAACAACAAAATGCTAGTGCACATGCTTGATAAATGGTGATCGCAATCACGAATTTTTAATCTTGGAGCAAAAAATCTGGTTATTTGGGATAAGATCTTGTCAACCATTGGACCCCATTTAAATTGGATCATCCACCTCCAAAATCTACGAGCCTACAAGGAACAAGCTTGCATAACATGCCTCCAGTTTGGGGATGCAAACATTTTTCCATTATTATTTGCAACTCTAAATTTTCCAACTGCTGATAAATTTATTTAGCATCTGAACTAGATATTTATTAACCGAAATCACTTAGAGAGGGGTATTTTTGGCAGTAAAATGTTTTATATTAGAGGAAGTGGAAGTTCTGTTAGATTGTAAGGATAACTTATAACTAGTAAGAAATTTCACCGACATGATGAGGTCATTTGGGAAGGAAGTCATCAGGATCCACAGCAAATGAAAGAGAGTTCTAACTCAAGAAAATATGAGGAATTTTGATCAACAGAAGAGAATACGTGATTTTATAGAAAAAAGAAACCAAAACAAATTAAAATAGCCGATCAGAATATGTTGCTACAATAAGATGTAAGATAAATATGTAGAAAAGGACGGATCAAACAATGGAGAGGGAAATTAAGCAAACAATCCGAAAAGCAATTCCCGAATCAAATTCCAATCTGGAGAAAGTTACTGCATCTTGAGCTAGAACTATACAGACATCTATATTCCCCATCGACATGAATTTCCAAATAGATCGAGGACGAACTAGAATCACCAAGAAACTCCAAAGTATTCCACATAGTGAGATCTACTGAGTAAAAAGCTAAATGCATAAGGCAGCAGCAAATTAGTAATCAAGATGTGTTACATTTCAAATTGATAAAGCTAGATGTTCAATGATAGAAGAGATGTGCATCAACAAAATAAGTCTGATGAAACACTACAATGGACTATCCTAGCAGTTACTCTGCAGGAAGAATCAAAATTATGGTTCGGAATGTTGAAATCAAAATAATCAGTTTTATTTAAGTTGACAACAATCGTAAAATGGATGCGTCTGAAGCAATCGGCGATTAGAATTCAGATCTAGAACTAAAATATGACGGAATTTGTAAAGGAAAAGAGATCTGACGAAAATACCGGACGCCAGCATCGCCGACGATCCCGATCGCCATGCCCGCAGACAAACCGGCAAGACCGCAAGCGAGCCCGGAAGAGAGATGAGCGTATCCGTCAAAGAGGTAGTACGATTTAGCCTTGGGGTTGATCCCGGTGCTGATGATCACGGCGATGATCAACCCGTAGATCCCGAGCACTCCTGCCATGACCACGGGAACGATCGACTTCATGACCAGTTCCGGCCGCATCACGCCCATGGACGCCACACCGACGCCGCTCTTCGCCGTCCCGTATGCCGCTCCCATGCCTAAAAACGGGTGGGAAACATATCATACGGAAATAATAAGTACATAATCGTATCGACAACAGTAAAGATTGAGGGATCGTGGCATTACAGGAGAAAACGAGGGCGGCTGCGGCCCCGAGGAAACCGAAGAACGGAGCTGTCTCGTCACCGCTGAAGGAGGACATGGCTCCGCCGGGAAGAACAAAGAAACCCTCCGAATCCTGCGAAAATTTGACCTTCCGATCGCGATTTCTTCCTCAACCTGGAAATCGGAGATTGAGCTCGCGTTATCGAGGGAGGAAAGTGGAGTCGTCGGAGTAATTCTCAGATGCCCTTCGATCTCGTACTAAGTTGTGAAGGAATTTCTTATGCGGGGGAGGGTATTTATGGCATTCTAATGACAGCTTCAATAATTATCTCTTTCCTAAATTGCACCCCTATAAATTGTGATTATTTACTTATTAACTTACGCGTGGCAGAATTCTAAAAATCCCGTCCGTTAATTTTCAATACTTATTTACCAAACCTCACACCCTAATTCAGCAATTGCCAAAAAATATCATTTCATTTTCTATCTGTTCTCATTTTATAAATTGTGGAACAGCCAAGTTAGTAGCTACCAGGCTGTCCAGATAAATCCAAGTGGTAAGTATCAAAACGGTATACAGAGAGGTGGTGAAACTCTCAATTGAGTTTTGACCCCTCCCAATCACTAGAGTTTTATTACAGTGAAACCCTCTATTGAGTTTTGACCGCCTCAATCACTAAAGTCTTATCTCAGATACTTTACTATTGAATAATATTCCTGACAACTTGTTTAAAAAATTACTGAATTAAATATCTTCATGAGTTAAAATTCAATTCCATCTCTCACTTTTCAGTAAAGAATTAGTAAAAAATTAAAATTTAATTTCATTCTAACTCTTTAAAATAAATCAAACCTCTTTAGATTCAATTTGAGAAAAGAATTCATTTGATATGTTAAAATTACTAAATAATCCTCCATATACATATTAAGTTTTATTGATGAAGAATAAAATGGTAAAAATATAAAAATTCAATTCAATTCTGATAGATTTCAAATCAAAGAATTCAATTCTGTTATTTAATAACTCATTCCAAAAATAAGAATTCAATTCAATTCCATTACTTAAATCCTTTCCAAACGGGGTGTGAGAGTTAAAAATATTTGTACCTTTAAAAATTTTACTTATTATATTTTAATTTAGTAATAAAATTCACCTCGAAAGCTATCAATCTACTAGGGGTAGAAACTGAGCATGTTCATGAATTCTTCGAGTAAGTTTAAAAAATATTTAAATTTGAATTTAAATAATAAAATTCTAGCCAAATTTGTGTTGGATGCATGTGAACGAAAAAGAAGTAGAGAGGAAAAATACTCCATTGTAAATAAGATTTTAGTCACACATTGAGAGTTTCAAGTCATTATAGTTGGTTTATATTGTTGCATATGCATTGATAATGTGAATGGTGAGAGACTCTCTCTCACATGTGAGTGCGTAAGATGACTTCTACTTGGCGTTCAATGCACATAAGGGATGAGTCTCCTATATAAGGAGACCATGGTCTTGAGCAGAGAAGAGACACAAAAGTGTTTAGTTGTGTTCGTAGTTCTACCATTGCATTCTGAAAAACGGACATCCATCATAACCTCAAAGTACAGCCGGAGGACTTGAAAGTGGGTCTCAACATCTTCTTTTTACACTTGGAAGTCTGCAATCGAGAGTATGTACTTAGAGTCTAAACTCGGAGTCTGCATTTTGGTATACAAAGCAACCAAATTTCCATCCAACTCAGACATCCCAAGCAGTTCTTCCTTCCCTGCTTGGCGGTCTAAGATTATCAGCTTAGTCCAACTCAATAGATAAGTCTGATTTAATTTGCAATTTTAATTTGGACTATTTCCCCTTTCTCTCCGACAAGATTAGATAACAATTTGAATGTATTTGATAATTCTTTTTCAACAAAATTTGAATATAAAATATTTTATTTGATTGCCCACGAGCTATTCTCGAGTATAACTCACATCAAATTGAATATTTTTACACAATTTAAAATTAAATATACTCAAATTAAGATGCAAACAACTTGAATCAAACTCAAATTAAAATCATTTTGAGCTATAATTCAATTCTGTTCGATTCAAGATTCGAACAATTCAGATCAAACTTGAGCTCGAATTTTGTCTTTGAACCAAACTTGAGCCAAAATTATTTATATTTTTAAACTTCTAATCAAATTATAATATCACATATTTTTCAAGCTCAAACTCAAAAATTAATATTTTCATACTATTAAATTCAATTTAGTTCCTTACCCCTACAATCTACTTATAATCTTAGAGTGTAAATAATTAAAAATTTCATAAATGACTATCATGTTATCGAAAAGTCAGGTTTGAGTCATGAAAATAATCTCTTAAAAAATATGGTAAGACTATATACAATAAATCCTTTCATATAACCCCACGTTGGCTAGAGTTTAGTGCACTGAATTTTTTTAAATAAATATAAATATTAAGTGTGTATTTTCTATATTTTTTAGATAAGTAAAAATGTATAAGTATGAAATAAGAGTACAATTAACGTACTTAGGACTGATTCATGTTTGACATAGTATCAGATCAAAATACCAATGAATTTGTGCACTTCTGAAAATTTTCTCACTATCTAAGTACTCCACGCCAAAGAAATTATTATTTCTAGTCATCCATGCAAAGTGTATCTAAGAAGACAAGGTAAGATGCCTAGCCTTGGTCAACAAACTACTCCCACAATACTATTTTATGAAAACTCTCAACATCCATCGGTAGGTAGACATCTCTTGTCTCATATATAGTCACTCCCTGATTCTCCTCCATAATCTGCGATCAAGGGACATCCAAAGAATAGATGTTTTTGTGTCTCCAGTACCTGCTTGTAGATGGTGCAATGTCAATATTCTACATAATCCTGTCTGTCTCTAGTGGGAAGACGCTTCTATACTAGCATTTAAAAGGTAACTGCGTAATTAGGTTGTACATAGAGCTTCCACACTGTATGTATCCATGATTTCTTAAGACTAGGATGTTTAAAATAGTTATATGCCCTGGCCACTCCTCTTTCCTGCTCAAACCAATCCGCTAGCAGTCGTGTAGCATCCTTCAATGACCCAACAACCAATATTATAAGATCTTGTATCTGTAACAATCGCTTTATTATAGGGGAATTTGAATGGGATGCCTCCCAAGTTCATACATCAGCTCGCCTCAAGTAAGTGTGATGTACTCACTTGATCCAAAGAGTATCCATCTTAGTCTGAATCCTCCATAGTACCTTAGCTAGAAGGAAAAGGTTCCAAGCTTGCAAATCACGAAATCCCAAGCCACCTTCATTATATCCGCTCAAGATACCGGAGGATGCTTAAATGTTCACATAAAAGACCTACAAATACTGTAAATACGATCAATAATGTCTTGAGATAAAGATAAAATAGATAACCAGAAACATTCAACACCCTAGAGCACCAAAGTGATGAGTTGTGCTTTACCTGCATAAGATAGTGTCTTTCATAGTCAAATGTTGATCCTCTGAGTTAAAGCATCCAATAAGGGGCTATAGTCTGAAATCCAAATATGTTGAGAAGAAGGGGATGACGTTCACATGGTTAAAAGGGATTTTTAATTATTTCAAAAACTTCCCTTTTATTGAGGACTTGCTTTCGTTGAAGGAAAGATGGGAGCCCTGTTTTCTTTTTCCTTGGTTCTTTTGCCCTACGCCGAAGGAGGTTCGAGGCTCCTTCCTCCCTTGTCGCCAGATCATAGGTTCCTCCCTCCTGCCCAACCACTTGGCCCTCACGCAAGGGATTCCTTCACTTGTTGACCTCTCTTTTTCTCAATTTCTCCACACCAACGCATCCCACCTCCTCAGATCCTTCACCATGAGCATCTGTGATAGCTCTCCTCTCCTGCCACTATCGTTACCTTTTCTTGATGTCGCTGATGCCTGATTTTCCCCAGTTCTACTACCTAGCTGTTGGCTACTACTGGATCTGCTCCCTATCTGCCAGTTGTTAGTTGCTGCCGAATCTTCTCTCTTCACACTCGACTGTCTGTGCAACTCTGCGGTCCACGCAAGTAGCCACTTTTACCGCACATCGCCACTGACACCCCTTCGGGACACTAGCACGACTCCTCTCCGCTCTCTTGCACTGCCATCGCTAGCTTCGTCGTAGTCACCATGATTACGACCGACGGGGTCAGATCACCTGGATCCCCTTTGTACAGACGTCATCATAACCTCATTCCACTATTGCTCCTTTCTCATTGCCTTAGTCACTAACCTCATCAATCTCTCCAACTCTACTGTCATACACCACACGATCCACCCCCGTCAATACCCTCGTGCCCATTGCCACCTCTTGTAGGCCATTCTCCCTCGCTACCTGCCACGCCGGTGGCTGTCCTCTCTCTCTCTCTCTCTCTAATCACCTTCCTCTCCTCTCTTGTTGTTGATGCCACCATCGGAGCACACTGCTCCCCTCGAGCTAGATCTCATTGTTGCCGCCACCTCTTGCTACTGCTACATCTGGGTCGCTCGAGCCGCATCCTACCTCCGGGCCCACATTGTCATGCACCCCCGTGGTACTCCACCTCTGTTGAGCCACAGATCCAATGCTCCATTCAGCTACATTGATCCTAATATAGTCAATCCACTCGACTCCAAGGTCCAACTCCCAGATCGGATACTCTAGGGGTCTAGCTCCCCAATCAAATGCTCCATTGGCTCAGCTCTCTGACTAGATATCCAACTCATATCCAATCAACCCTGTCGTTCTGACACTTCAGATCACCTCCACTTCGATTCAACGCTTCTCCCAAGCCCAGATATCCAGATGCTCTAGCATGTGGACTGATGTGAAATGTGGACCAACATGAGGGACATAACATGATCTTTTATACTGCCAGATATGAATAGTGTGCGTTGGGACCTTTGACACCGGCTAGAGGGGGTAAATACGGCGGTCGCCTCGCCCACATTCACTTCCTATACTTGTTAATGCAAAGTGGAATACAAAGAACATAAGTAGAAAGCTAAAACTAAAGACAAAACTAAAACACAAACCCTAATATGGATATGTAACATGGTTCAGAGATAACTTACTCCTACTCCACGGCTGTTCATAAGGAGCACAATCTCTATCTGTCGGTGAATTAGTCCCCGGAAAACCTCTGGCTAACTTAATAGCTCCTTATGGGTGGAAAAACCTCACCACAACCTCCAACAAGAACACTTAGATCATTGAGTGCTTTGGAGACTCTAATAGGAGTTAACCACCTCTATTTTATCACCAAGGTTAACCACCCCTAGCTTCATTATATAGAACTTGGAAAAATCAACAAATTGATTTTACCATTACTAGTCGACTGGTACTGGCCAACAACACTCTACAGAATCTGTGATTCTGTGAATGACTCTCTACAAGTCAACTACTACAGTGTATCAGTTAATTGACTACAATACGTGTTGGTTGATTTTCATAGCCATTGGGCATAGAAACACTCTATGCCCTACCCCAGTCAACTGGTCCAGTGGCCAGTTGACTAGTAAAATCCCAAACATTGGGTTTTCCTTCTTGAGTACATTTATCTCGGACTCATCCTCGCTCGCATAACCTTTGACCTTACCTTCTAGCCTCCTCCATCAGCCTTACATCCCTCGGATACTACTCATCTTTCACGCATTGCCTTCAAGAGCTTCCATTGGCCTTATCTTATTGTCGGGTCATCCTTGTTAGGACCTTTGTCTCCGGCTAAAGGGGAGTGAATAGTCGGTAACCCCAATT
>JBAMIB010000044.1:3953838-3977283 GCA_037177415.1 Kaempferia rotunda | reverse complement strand
TGTGAACAAAGAAATGAAAATGTTAAACCACATAACGCCGTCTGTGGGAATCAAACCCACGACCACGTGGTTAAAAGTCATGCGCTCTACCAGCTGAGCTAAGATGGCTTTACCCATAATGCAGATAATATTTAATAAAATTAAAAGTTTAGAAAAAAGAGTTTCTTTCTCTTATGTATGTATGTGTCACCTCTTGATATGTTAATCACATTTAGTACTTTGATCGTGTTATTAAGTCCTCTTGATCACCTCACCATGACTGCCCCCCTTTTGAATATTTGATTGTCTCATTAATAATTGGCACCATCTCATCAACTATCCTATTGACTAGTTGTTTTCCTTTAAGGTCTCACCAACCTCTTTTGAATACTATTTATTAATATTGTTTGCACTCTATGGAGTTTAGTCAATTGATTTTTTATCAAGCTACTGAACAAGTAATTTTTTATATCAATTTTTTTTTCACAAAATTCAAAGTTGAGATATTGGAGCCTTTTATATAAGTTTTTAAAGACCTTTTGAGCAACAATGTTTATCAAACAAAATTCAATTATCCTATGCTTAAGGAACTCAAAAGGTTTGAAATAAAGTGGTAAGTTCCAATTCAAATTCTGGGTGGTGTTGCCGTGTTGATACTGTTAAGCTTTTACTTTTATTATTAAAAGAGCGTGCTAAATAGTTAGAATCAGGCCGATTAGAATACATTTTTTTATAATTCTTAGAATCATTATTTAGGGTGTAATATCATATTCTATAAGTCGATTTTATATTTTCTCACTTATTTCCATATTTAATTATAAAAAATTATCAGTAGTTTAATTAAGAGCTAATAATTTCTATGGGGCTAGAATGTATTTTTCTAATTGGCCAAATTCTATATATATATATTAAGTTTCTTTATTTATTCTCACTTTGTATATATTTCTGAGATCATCACACTATCGAGAGCACCATTTTATGGTTAATAAAAAGGGGACAGGACATTGAAACAAATTTGACTTTCATTTGATAAATTTTTCGGTAATTGAGCAAAAGGCACATTTAAAATTTTAAAAAAGTGTATTTAACTTTTAATTTTCTAAAAGATGCAATTATTTTTTATTTTACTTCTCTCATTAATTAATTAATTACTATGATAGGACAATATTGATGTGATATGATAGGTCAAACATCAACGGATTTTGTATTTCAAAACTATTATTATTATTATTATTATTATTTTTGATAGGATTGATTTTTTAAATGTAATATTATAGTTATGTTTATTAAATGTAATATGAGGGGGTAAAATGAAAAATAGGCTCTCGGAGTTAGGTAGGCCTTTTGGTAATTCCGTAACTGCATTCGGCGCTTCGTGTCACATTTTCCGAGTGCTCCAGAGCGTCGCGGTTCTTCTCGCTCTTCCCGTTCATCGCCGATCTCTGCACGCCAGTGGGCTGCCGGCAGAACCTCCTCCTTGCTGATCGCCCGCAGCCCATTTAACAGGCCGCAGAGGTGAGCCGGGCGAAACCTCTCCTCCGACTCCGAGGCGTGTTAGGAAGCGCGAGGCGGTGCCGTAGAGGAGGAGTCTATCAGCGACCACATCGAGGCTGGATCCTTATCTGTAACAGTTCTCTAGCTGGTACTATTCTATAGCCAATACTATTCAAATTCACATCGGCGAGGGGCGATTCGTGGGAACCGTGGAGATGGGGAAAGAGGCGTTCTCGGAGCTGTTCGGCAAGGATTACGGCTACCCGGATGCTGTGAAGAGCATCGACGACATCAGAGCCTCCGAGTTCAAGCGTTTGGAAGGTCCCGATTCAATTTTCTGCATACCTGGGATGCTTTTTGAAAATCTAAACTTATTGAATTCCTCTTCGGTTTCTCTAGGGCTTGTTTACTTAGATCACGCCGGAGCTACGTTGTACTCCGAAGCGCAGATGGAAGCCGTCGTCAAGGATCTGACCACCAATGTTTACGGGAACCCTCGTATCCGTTAATTATGAAAAGCTCATTCTTTTTTTTTTTTTTGTTTTGTGATTCTCGATGGCTTCTCTACTGAACTATCAGTTATTCCGTATTTCTTATGTTTTTTTGTTCGATTGTTCCTCCATATCTGCTGGATACCCGACGGTTTACAAATGAACATTTCAATGGTTTGAGTGAAGATGGTTACATTGTCTTCTTTGAGTTGGATTTAGATAGCCAGAGTGATTCCAGCATGGCAACTACAAGCATCATTAGTGCTGCACGACAAAAGGTGTTTCCGTCCACTGGTCATCAATTACTTCCCTATGCTTATGGTGCAAAACAATAACTGAATAAATTCTAGATGACTGTTGTCACAACATTGAGCCGTGGTATATAGATAATATTATTCTCATCTTGATACAATTGTTCTTGTTGTTTCATGGGAAATCATTGCTTACAGAACCTTTAAATTTCGAAATTGTTATTTGTGCATCATGTTGAGCAAGAGATCATGATTCTAGAAGATGGAAATGTCTCGAACTGATTTATCTTTTTTTTTTTTTAAATTTATACTTATCAAATATGAATTTGACTTAAATTCTGACAGTGTAATGTATTTTCCCTTTTAAAGAATTAGTATGTGAAACAAACTCATGCCTAACATTTTAATTGATTGGATTCTTCTTTTATATTTGAATTGTAATTTGAGGCATTACTATAAGTTATAATTTGCAATATAAATATAGTATAAATCAATATCCTTTACTCATGGCCTTCTCCATTCATATTTTGCCATGAGTTGAACTATGACTATATGTTTCAAGATTGATCCTTTTATTGTCTTTAACTTCTCATGGTAATGACATTCCATAGTGACACCTTGAGCAATGGATTATATTTCAAAAAATTGTTTCACCTTCTCCTGGTGCAGCTAGTAATCAAATTTCTTATGTTAATCAGGTCCTGGACTATTTTAATGCATCACCAGAGAACTACAAATGCATATTTACTTCTGGGGCTACAGCAGCTTTGAAACTAATTGGGGAATGCTTTCCCTGGTCTAGCGAAAGCTGTTACATGTACACAATGGAAAACCATAATAGTGTCCTTGGAATCAGAGAGTATCCTTCTACACCAAATAGTATTTACCTCATGATCAAATAATTCTGAGATGAACTCGCTTGTGATACTGAAGAAAATCTTCAATACTCTCTTTCTTCTTTTCCAGATGCTGTGTGCTAATGTTGACAGCTTAGTTGAAATAAACTTCAAACTTAAACACAAGGACTCAAGACAACCTTCAGAAACTAAATATCTTAGGCCAAGTACAATTAAGATTGAATATACAAAATATAACTTGGCTAAAGTAGAAGGAAAAAAAATTAAGGTAATAGTTGAATTGTGTCGGCGAGTAATTC
This sequence comes from Kaempferia rotunda, assembly GCA_037177415.1. Taxonomy (NCBI): domain Eukaryota; kingdom Viridiplantae; phylum Streptophyta; class Magnoliopsida; order Zingiberales; family Zingiberaceae; genus Kaempferia; species Kaempferia rotunda. The sequence goes on along the minus strand of JBAMIB010000044.1, from coordinate 3,973,912 downwards.
TCACAAGGTATAGTTCAACATTAGCTGCATTGCTGGTGTAGCTTACAAGAAATATGACATTACAAGAGCCATTTGATAAGAAATAATGGAAGTTTAGTGTTTTTAGCTTACAAGAGCCATTTTCCCCCTATTACTATTTACTTTTTGCTTGTTTAGTCTCCCTTGGATTTTTTTTGCAAATTCAGAGACCAGGCAATCCAAACAATTTGCTCGCTAAGGACTGTGCATTATGTCTCTGCTATCTGATGGTATGAACTATGTTTCAAATAAGATTATTAGCGTTGGAATGAGAGCCACCATGTAGATTTTAGCAGATACAAACCTCAAATTTTGACAAAAAACATGGTTCATATGTTGTTTGATTTAGTGGGTTACTAGGTTACATTTGATATTTGAGATATTATGTTATTATATGATATGTTCACTAGGCTTGCCCAAAATGTTTAACCCTGAATTATGGGTTGGAGATGTACTGTCTCTTTTAAAAACTTAATATGCCTTTATTTCCTGTTGTATTTTCCACTTGCCTACACGCTTTATGTCTTTTTGTTTAGACTATCCTTATTGTTCTCCAGATATGCTCTTGATCATGGAGCAACTGCTGTTGCTGTTGATGTTGAGAATATCACAAATTTACAGAATGGAACTCACAATTCGGGGTTTGTGTTCTCAGAACACACAGTTCAGAGAAGACCTAAACGTTTATCACTGAATCATGGACAGAATGGCAAACTTTCAGGTATGTAGCTTTTGAAATCTGATGGTGCAATATTCTTTAGGCTCAACATGATTGACATTGAAAAAGTTGTAGCTTTTCTTTCTCTACACAATTACTTTGTTCTTCAACCTCCAAGATGGAAATCTGTAATATAACTCTATAGTACCAGTTATACTTAGAATTTTGGGAATGTATTCGATGTAGTATGCTTGTTGTGTGTACTGCACCTTATGTACATTCAAGAGAATATCCAAAATATTATTTTGATCAGATGAAGAATAACTACCCATAGGAATTGAAAAAACAGTTACAAATTTATTCTGGAAACTTCACCTTTGTTTTTTAAGAGAAAAATGGATATTTAAAATTCATTTGCAAATTTCATAATCCTGAAAAGCATAACATGCTCTGCTTGGGTAATAACGCAATTGGCAGATAGTTTTTATTCTTGCTAAATTTGTGGGCTCCATAATCTAATCTTTATCTTGTATATCATGTGCTCGCTTGTTAACTAAACCCTCATACAGTATCCAATTGGCCACTGAATATTTGTTTCCTTGATATGGTTTGTGTTAATTTGAAGAAACCTGTGCCTCTGTGAATGTTGGTAATGATTCCTAGAAAGATAGGAGTGGTTTCTTTACGTCTTCTTTGCCTTTAACCTGCTGCTATAACCGGAAAAAATAATCTGTACAGATATGCTAACTAGCCTGTGAGCATCAAATTGATAACTCATGATTCTTTCTTCACATCTTCTGTCACATAGGAAGCACATGCAACCTGTTTGCATTCCCTTCAGAGTGCAATTTCTCAGGTCAGAAATTTTCTCTAGACTTGGTCAACTATGTGAAGGAAGGTGCTGGAGAACCTTTCAAAAGCTCACCAGATCTGTGGTAAAATTTGATTTGATTTCATTTGCTTTTTTTGGAAATCAAGGTGACAAGACCAAATATTTCACTCCCAGTAAACCCACCCTAATTCTCTCGGTCCTAATTAAGAATTTACTAAAAGTTAATTTTTTCATAAACTATCTGGATTTTGTCAATTGTCATTTTCAATCTTTCCTTATAGTATGATCCTGCTTGAGAACACTGATGATCAACTCGCCGGTGAGGTGTCAATGATATTGAATATCTAGAGGGTCACCATGGTCACTCAATCTCACGAAGCCGCTATAAAGTGCCTAAGATGAAGGACATGGTAGAATGACGGCTAGGGGCCCCGGCGTGGTCATGCCGACGCTCAAGTTTGGTTTTGTTGGAAGGACAGAAGTTGTCACACAAATTAGGGTTTGGTGCGTTATGTGCGCCTACCTTTTCTCCTACGGATTAGTCATCTTTTATATGGCTGGAATCAGTTACCACTTTCTCTTAGATCCCGCGAATATTACCACATTCTCTGGAAATAAATGACTATCATAGCCCATTTATTTCATAGTAAATGCTGGTGTTTTCTACCGTTCTCACCATAATGATCGTGTTATCCACATTCTTGGTAGATAAGGGTGTGTCACTCTAATCCTTTGATAGCTGAGTCTCTCTGGCCTATTTGAGTAGGTAGTTAGGAGTCGGTAGCCGGTAGCTTGGAGCCAGTAGTTGGGAATTGGTAGCCTGGGTCGGTAGCCAAGAGTCGGGAGTCGGTAGTTTGGAGCCGGTAACTTGTATTCGATAGAGGAGTTGGGAGTTTGGAGTCAGTAGTTTGGAGCCGGTAGCCTATAGTCGGTAGCACGTGGTCGGTAGCTGGAGTTGGGAGTCGGTAGCCTGCGATCGGTAGCCAATAACCGAGAGTCGGGAGTAGGTCGTAGTGAGTGTAATCTTCCTTGACCATCTTGCCACTTGGGGAAGATTATGGACCTTTTTTATCCATGGGTCCTTGCGAATTTCCCCCTATCAGAGTTGAAAGAATAGGAATCAATCCAATTAAATGATTTTAACATGCAGTGGTCGTTGGATGGTTTTGATAGATGCTGCCAAAGGATCTGCTACTGAACCACCTGATTTGGCTAGATTTCATGCTGATTTTGTTGTCTGCTCTTTCTATAAGGTAAATAGACACAAATAATTGAATATATTTATGCTCAATACCGTGACTTTGAGATTTTAATGCACTGGGTTTGTTCTTTCTGTGTTAGATATTTGGATATCCTACAGGGCTTGGAGCACTTATCATTCACTCTGGTATGCATTCTGTCCATAATGGGTAGACTAACAAGTGTTCCTTTAAGTAACTTATGGAAATATTGAAAACATTGCACTCTTTGATTTGCTAATAAAATTTTGAATTACAGAAGCAGCAAGAATTCTTACAAAAACGTACTTCAGTGGAGGTTAGTACAATAATACTTATTTTCTACCATACTGTTGTTTTATTACAAAATCTAGGTATCCTTCTCTCCAGGCACTGTTTCTGCTTCCATTGCTAATGTTGATTTCATAAAGAGAAGGGAAAACATTGAACAAGTTCTTGAAGACGGTACCTTGTCCTTTTTGGCTATAGCCTCCATCCATCATGGATTCCTGATAATCAATAGATTGACTTCTGCTGCTATATTTCGGTAGGTTAACAATGCACAGAAAATTTGATGCTCTTTTTCTTATCTGCATACTAAAAGTTGATGTTTTAAAATATTTGATCATTTGATGTAATTCCTATAAGGATCAAGGAAAGGAGATAGAATGCCCCTAGGGCACGATGCAGCAGTAAGAAACTTTGGTGACAAGCAGGAGCATCACGGTTCGAATCCCGTCTAGAAAGCATTTGCCTACCATGGGATTATGGACGGTGAATGTCCAACGTCGAGTGCATGATGTGAGCGCTTCCCGGATTTACTTGGTGGTCAGTGGAAAACTTTCATTGGCTGGCAGGATTAGTCGGTTCGAAGAGCTGGACATTTAGAGTACCAAAGAAAAGAAAAAAAAAGATAGAAGAACATCTAGCTGATGAATTTCTCATGCTTCTCTCTATCTATATTTAGTCTCCTCCTCTTCCTTATATCACAGTACAGGATGAGATTTTGAGACTTGCCTTTGTGCTTGTGAGCAACTAGACTAACCTAGACCAGTTCAATACAACTCATATGCACTACAACTGAGAATAATACTTTCTGCTTTGATACAATGCTAAATTAGATTGTCACCATTTATCTTTAAACTTCGGGGGTATGAATTTTTGGTTATTTTCACTTGTAAGACTTGGAAAGAGATTTTCTTCTATCGTACAATGTTAATATAGGTTGGGACCATTTATTTATAGCTTAAGATATTTATCCAGTGATTGTTTTTGAGATACAGTTGTGGTTCACACATAGATAGCCTAGGAGAGTTTTTTGACATTTCGAATGGTTGGTCTCCCATAGTGCGTGGTAGTTGGTGGTGGCATTTAATATCATCATTTTTCTAGGTGGTGAGTAGCAGGTGGGGCACACGACTGCAGGGCTCAAGTTTGGAGTTCGTGTGATATGTTGCCTGCTGGCATGATTTAGTGATAAATTCCCTAATCTATTTAAGCTAGGTACTCTGATAGATCAACCAACAATCTTATAATGACAACCTTGTTTGTTGCATGGTGTGAATTGAGGGTTGGGGGGCAGGTTCTTCTTTTGGTGGTTGCGAAGTGATGTGAGATGCCTCCAATCGTAAGCCCATAAGTTGTTATTGTTTTTAAGATTGCATTGGTTTTGTTGCCTTTTTGCTTGATTGCACAATTTCACATTTTTATAAATGTGTCCATTTGTTGGAACTGTTGCTTATGGATGGCTCTATTACCAAGCTGTTTGGTGCTTGTTTAACCCTATCACTCTAATGCTGTCTGCTCTTCGATTATATTTTGCAGAGAGATTGCCTCTCTCCCCTTTATCTCTACTGCGTGCTATTTTGCCTTCTCTGTGACAGCTTCTCCCTACCACATATGCATCCGGTCTTGCTGAAAACTTATATTTTAAGATCTATTGCCATGACAACCTCTCCTCCACATGCCTTCCAGTCCACTTCCCATAACTGTAGAGACAATAAACATCACTAATCCTATCACGATTTGAAAAACAGAATATGTATCTTTTGTATCCTTTCAAATAGTGACTTCCACATGTTTAAGTTATTTACATTACTTTTTTTAGTTAGTTACATGTTCCATAGTTCTTCATTTTTTTATGTTACAATTTTGCTTTGTTAACATTAGATCAAAGTTGAAATTGTAAACTACAGATGCACTTGGGAGAACATGATAATTTGGGGGAAGAAAGGAACCAAAGGATGTGACATCCTTGTTTAGTTCCAACACATGGAGAGTTGTTAGCTAATGAAGGGGGTTTTGGTTTACCTGAGTGTGCTACTATTAACTTTGGCTTATGCATTCTGTTTGGCCTAATGAGTTAATGTGGCAATTCTCCGATTTTGATAATATGTGGCAATTTGGTATTTGAGCGAAATTCTATCCCTAGGTTTGATAAAGTGTTTAGAAAGACTTTCTGTATGATGGGGGACTCAATTTAGCTTAACTCTTTGCTGATTGGAGATGCTTGTAGACTATGTTTTTGTCTTGATTCTTGTAAACTATGCAAATTAAACAAAGATTCAATCCAGTGGTACTGAAGTTCTATTTGTTTTTGTTCATAATCCAATGGCATTGACATTTATCTTTCACCTCCTACTTCATTTACCCCAAGAAAAATTTTCTTGCTGAATCCTTTTCAGACATACAACATCTCTTGCCTCTTATACTAGAGACGTCATGATGGGCCTAAAGCATGCAAATGGAGTGGATGTTTGCAACATCTATGGAAAATATCTCTCAGGTCAGTATGAGTCTTGCAGGAGTCGGTGTTGTAATCAAGTAATATTCCCTCTCTCTTCGTTGTCAACCAAATTTGTTCACTATCTGTTGATTTCCGAAAAACCTGTTTCTTCAAAATCGAGTATTCCTGGCTGACATTCATGCCTCATATTTTGGAGCAGATCAAAATCATGCATGAATTAGGATTCTGTGCACATTTTATTTTAGGACAATCAAGAAAAACACTTGCTGGAATTTTTTAAGAATTTCAACAGAAATGCTGTGTCCATGCTTGCTTTATATATACATTGTCTAAAAACGTGGAAGTTTTACCTTACAATTCAATTTAGATAAATTGTTCTCCTCATATGCGTTTTCTTGTAGTTAATTCATTTCTTTTAGGGAGGACATAGAGGCTCTAGCTAACATATTACATTGTCCATTGAACCCATTCAGAACTATTTGCTTTTCTTGCTATTTCACTTCAAAGATCATTCTTAAGGGGAATTCTAAGATAAATTATCTTAGGATGAGTACTTCCAATTTTCTTGCTATATCATTGTACGTGTATTTGGTGATGACAGACTAGTTAACATCAAATGCATGTGTTTGCATGCGACTGTCTTACTGTATATAAGAACAACATTTCTTTTTATGTTAAACCAGTATAGTTTGGAGACGAGAGATTCAACAAGGAATGTATTGGATTATTATTCAGTTTTCATATTCATTATTTTACTCTAATACCTCAAGTTTAATTATTTCATTTGACATCTAGACATAGGTCCTACTATTGCATTCAATTTGAGAAGAGCAGATGGCTCCTGGGTTGGATATCGTGAGGTTGAAAAGTTGGCTTCTCTTTCAGGAATTCAGTTGCGGGTGAGGAAGAAATTATTACTTGACCTTTTTTATTTTTCTAGTCTATATACTGACATCCTAATCTGGAGTGTGACACTTGTGTTCAGTGAGTTTGCATTCTCAAGTTCACTTTTCATTTTTATGAACAACATGAATAGAATTTACACATTATTAGTAATTTAAAGTAAATGCTGGAAATGAAAAGAGCAAAATATGCAGTATTCTGCTTCAGATGATATCTATCTCCAAATTTTTGAACCTTTCTATCATTGACATCACTCATCTTCCTTGCTTGTTTGATCATTGGCTACTGAAGTTTCCTGTTAAATTGAGGAGGAGCAAAGCAGTTTAATTTTAATAGATTGACAATTTCTGAATCAAGCCTACAACAGTATGAAGCTCTGAGGTTCCAATTTATGCCAATTGCATGTTCCTTTCTTCTCATTGGATGATGACGAAGATAAATAGTAACATTACAGCCGCATAACATTACTTTGGAAGAATTGAACTAAATCCAAATTCATCTAAATTTTTTAAATTTTGCGTTAGACACATGCAAAATATCTTAATCACACTCAAGAGGAGAGGCAAGCTGTCCATGAGTAATAATAGTCCCCTCCTTGATGAACCACTAATAACTAATACTGGATAACTAGTCCCATTTAACCTATTAAAACAAGGAGAGATCCTCTAGAGTGTAAGAATGTTTGTATTTCTTATCTATCAAGAATGTGGTACACTAAATGATAATGCTTATTCTAGATATTTTAATTAATCTATGAATAAGTATGCTTGAAGGGGAGCCAACGGCAAAGTTGTTGTCGTGTGGCCTGGAGGTCACGGGTTCTAGTTTCAGAAACAATCTCTTGCAAAGCGGGTTAAGATTAGGTACAATAGACCCTTCCCTAGGACCCGCATTGGTGGGAGTTTCGTGCATTGGGCTGCTCTTTTTTTATGATTAAGTATGCTTCAAGCAACAATTTATGAGCCATACTCATTGATCAAAAGTTGCAAATAATCATGTGATTCTCAATAGGCATAAAAGGGACAATCAAATTGGAAAGACAATGCAAATTCTGGAGCAAGATTCCTGTGAGTGAGCCAATACTCTACTAGGTCTCTATCCTAGGATTTCATGTGAGTGGATCTTTCTGCCTTCTATTTTCTATCATGCTAGCATGCCAATATTGAAAATAAAGTTTGAAATCTTGAGTCTAGCTGGTGTTTCCATTCCCTGCATGCTTGAGAGATGCTGAGTGTACCAGGTGCCAGTGCCACTGAGTGTGCCTATTGGAAGATAACCTATATATTCAATCATTTCGGCTTGTCACAGAAGTCTCGCAGACCACAAACGAAGCTGTTTCCATTGCTGGATCTTGCATAGAAGTCATTGCCACCACCCAAAAGCTTCATGGATTTCACATGCAGTCATTGCTGACCTTGCACCCCCTCGCTTGTCGCAGAAGTCTTACAGACCACAATCAATGCTGTTGCCATCACTGGATCTCACACAAAAGTCAGTGCCGACACTCAAAAGCTTCATGGATGTTACGTGCAGGCATTGCCAATCTCGTGCCACCTTGCAGAATCCTCACGTACCTCAGGGGAAGCCACTAGCTGCATTACCATAATCGTCACAGAAGCTCTGCAAGGAGTTTTATTGTCTCAGGTTGTATTGCATGCTGGTTGGAGGGCAAATCAAAATATTGCACCCATTTGATTAAAATAATATGAAATTGCAAACCATGATTCAAATTCTCTCCCAAATATTCTTTTGCGTGCTCTGGTTTACCTTCGCAAGGTATCTCAACCGTCACTGATAGTGGAAACAAAATTCTCAAAGTGTGCTCATACTTATACAAATGTATCACACATGAAATGACTACAAATTAGCTCACTCAAAAGCCCTTCACTGAAAACTTCACACCTTTCCACATAAGCTCTTAAATAGTTTACTCAATTATACTACAGGGGTTACAGACTGTGTTCCTCTGGTATTTTCTCAATTTTTTACCTGACTATGGAACCTTCCTGCTCCAATTTGACAGTTCTTTTTCAGTTTGTGTAACCTTTCTTTGTGATACCCTCAAGGCCTCAACTACAAGGATCCTAGTCATTTCCTGCTCGACTTATCTAATGTTACAATTAGGTGCATACAACCATGCCTTAACCCACTGGGTGGGGTCAGAATTAGGCACATACAAGCACAACAAAAATTAAGCAACAATAGAGTTTTGTGACTTTCAATGAATTCTTCTCTTATTTTTCTTAAAGTGCCTCATTGAAGTTGATGGCTCCTGAAGCTTGATTGAACTTGATAAGAGAAAGAGTGGCTTGATTTCAAAGTACATTCAAGTCTATTAAATTTGTTTGCATTCTCATCCGCCTTTTGTTAGCTAGGAAATTACGGTCAAGATATAAAGTTTGTTGTTTGATCTCATTCTGATTCCTGGATATAGATTTCTTCTTATTTCAGTTGACTAGTTTAGGTTTCTATTTTATGTCTTTTGCCAAAGATTAACAGGTCATGGTCAATCAACGAAGATCACATTCTTCATTTATTTTAATAATTATGTCAATATATTATCTTGGTTAGTCGGTAAAAAATCTGCCATAACCAGGAAAACAAATATATGAATTTATCAGGTTATCTTGTTTGTTTCTTTATTGTGAAATCTTTCTACGATGGTCAATTTCATCTTTCTAACTTTTCTTTTTTAACTTTTAAAATGGTTTTACTATAGACTGGCTGCTTTTGCAACCCAGGTGCTTGTGCCAAGTATCTTGACTTGTCTCATTTTGATCTTATGGCTAATCTTGAGGTAAATTTCATCTTTCTTAGCATTTATTTTGACTTCCCTTCATTTATCTTTCCATGTCTTTATGTAAGGAAAGAGGGAAAGATTTGTAACTTCTTGTCATGATAATTTCATTTATCTACAAATGAAAATGATTAACACGATGTTATAGATTAGCGAATGATGTGATTGGAAGAGTAATTTGTCTTATGAGTATTTATTTAATGTTTCATTCATAGTTTAAACTATCCTGTTTCGGTTGGAAAGAGGCACAGCTTATATTTCCACCCATAGAACAAATTAAAACAGGGTTGGCACAAGCAAAAAACCATGTGCTTCTCCCATGCCCTTTGAAACTAGATGAAATGAAAAGACACATATTTTGATTTTACTGGTTGAGGTGGGTCAGTCACATGAAAAAAATAGAGAGGAAACTAATGTGGTCCTTGAGTATCTACATAAGAAGCAAGAAGCTGAAGGTGTATCTGATGGGCGAAGGGCAGCTGCTCTCCAATGAAGAATTGAGGGCAAGCATTTGCAATAGCTGCAGAATGAAGCATCCTTTTGCTCCTGTGATGATCTGAGGCATAGTAAAGGAGATGCAAGGGATGAGCCTGTGGAGAGGATATGAAGGGAGGTAGAATATAGAGTATAGGATCTGGAGATTAGGGAAGCATTGGAACAAAGGGGGACTCACATCCCCTAATCTGATCCTTATTATAGTTTAATGGATCAAACTTGTAACTTAACCCAGTTCAATTGATAGAAAAATTCTAATACATAATTGATGATTAATCTGATGTTTTAAAGTATCAGATATGTGACATAAATCAAGAATCAAAACTCAAGGGACATTTTCTGAAGATAGACTGCTGGGTAATGACTTGATGGTTGCCAGGCTAATGGATATTTATAAGTCACAATATAAAGTTATTGTAAAAGCAAGCCATCACACTTGATTTAGATGTTATCTTGACAATACTAATGACAATGTTGAAAGGTTGGGGCACGGGGCACAAGCCTTTTTAAATTTGTGACAACATTCATAGTAAATGTAAAGTGTAATACATTAGTAAGAAGAAGTATTAGATATATTAGAACAGTATTAGGCTAATTGGAGATGCATATGCTTCACTACCATGAACTTATAAAGTGCTAGACTTGGTTCTATGGTCATTGTTCACTGGCATAAACATCAGCTAATAAATATGCAATATTTAAAGGGGCATATCCTATGTTCTTGTGGTGTATAACAAAGAAGAGCATGTTTATGAAACAACATTTTGATAAACATTTCCACTTTTTGTTATGCAAGTACATTCTTATTGATTGGTTATTGATCTATTTTTTTTTCAGGCAGGACATGTTTGCTGGGATGACAATGATATCTTGCATGGAAAACCAACTGGAGCTGTCAGGATATCCTTTGGTTATATGTCAACATACGAAGATGCAGAAGTACTTTATAATATTTGTGTTTCTATTATTATGCTTATTCATGCTTAACTTCTTATCTTAAACTTATAGGATAGACATTGATCTGATCTAAATGTGAGGCACTTTATAGCCCCTCAGAATTTGAATTTTAACCTCTTTATTTTAACTCTCTTTCATTTTACATATTATGTTGGGGGTAAGTTTATAATGAAACACTAGACACAAAAGATAAATATATTAATTTATTCACAGTTTATTGTTTTCATTATATACATGATAATACATCAAACTAATGATTTTCCTCAATGTGTCATTGTACATAACCTAGAAAATTTTATAAAGTGTAGTAACTCAAATATTTTTGGAAACCAATTATTTAGTTTTTGTTCCTTTTAGAATACTATATGTTGTTAACTACTATTGCTTCTTGTTGCAGAATTTCCTAAGATTTTTAGACAAATTTTTTGTGAGCAAGTCTGATTCATCTGCAGAGAGAATTGCATTAAGAATGCATAGTGACCCACTTTCAGGTATAAGTTGCCTGTTTGTCTGCCTTCAAACATTTGTAAACAATTCCACGGATCAATTTCTTCCTCTCTATTTTTCCCTTAAAATAAATGAATTTTGGAACGAGAATGGTGATGCCGGGGCATGTCTACAGTTATACATTGGTCCTAACTGGTCAACAAAATAGTGTTTTAGGTGAAATTTTGAATAAGCGACTTGATCTGATTGTTGCACTGATATATCCTTGAGGGTTCAATAACTTAGATGGAAGATACAAGGGAGAGGAGCCAAAGTGAAAAAAAAGTACATAAACGTTGGAGTTATTTAGTTAATTTTGTGACCCTTTCCCGCCTTTCTCTTATATCTTCCATCCAAGTAATCAAATCCTGAAGGATGTGACTTTCAAATGTGAAGTTCTAGTAACTACGCATTTTTCAATCAAAATTCTATGAAACATAGACTGTGATAGTGAGTAATTATTAGATCCTTTAATTTGCTGATTTAGAAATATGAAAATAATTTTGCTTATCTTTTTTTGTTTGTATAATGCCATCACATTCTTTTTAATTAGTTGGATCTTTTTTTACATGTTGCAGATCTTGGTTCCAAGCAGCTTGTACATGGAATTCAGTTGAAGTCCATCACAGTTTACCCTGTAAAATCTTGCGCAGGATTTACCGTCCATAAATGGCCTTTAAGCAACATAGGTAGTACCTTATTTGAGCAACATAGGTAGTAGTACCTTATTCTCTTGTAGCTGCTATCTTTGTTTTTGGGACACATTTGACATTTAATTCCTTCTCATACATAAATATGCTACATATGAAACTTTTGTGAATTTGATGCTTAATAAGAGGACCTATCAAATATGATCTTGGCTTACAAAAATCAAAATGAAAAAGGTTTAATAATCTATTTTTTGCCTTGTAGTATCAGATGGTAAAGGTTACAAAGGTATGGAAAATCATTATTTTATTTTATTATTTTTCCTTTTGATAAATTAATAATTCAAAGCTTCTACTTGTTTGGTCTAATATGACTTTGTTCAAGTTAGTCGTGGCTAGTTTTGAGTCAACCAAATGTTGTCATAAGTATAAGCTACATATAATTGAATTGGCAAGGCAATTTTTAATATAAATCTATGAAAGCATGGATTGAAATCTTGTTTGGTGTTACGCTGCACAATTGAGATTTACCATTTCGTATCATATGCTCTTTTTTCTGTTGATATCATAAGCTCTTTTTGCTGTTAATATTTTGCTAGGTTTAAAATATGATCGAGAATGGCTTCTCAAAGGACCAACTGGAGAAATAATTACTCAGAAGAAGGTCCTTTTGCAGCTTTCATATGAATTTTTTTGACTATCAGTGTGAATTTCTGATTAGAGTTTCATCTTTTTCCCTTCACTTTTTTCTTTCCAATAATTAATGACTTCAAATGGGGTTTTTATGATTCAAGCTTCTTTACAAGCACTGTGCCATATCTGCCATTAATGCTACTTGACTCGACTACCTTGGAGCAGTTTTCTTAAATATAATGCTGATATTGGTCGAGCAATAAACCTGAAATAGTAATTGGAATTGCAATTCATATCCATACCACACAGTCCTCTTACATAAACCTGAAATACTGATATTTGCAATTGCAGGCTCCTGAGATGTGTAATATTCAGACATTTATTGATTTGGAGAAAGGAGTACTCATTATAGAATCACCACGTTGCAAGGAAAGATTGCAAGTCTCCATTTTTAAAGATTCACAATGTGATGGTGTGCTGGAAATGAATATTTTTAATCAAAGGTATGTGCTATTTTCCTGTAAGTCTTTTTCTGAATAAAAATGTGAAATGATCTAGGATAAGTTATCATTTTGAGTGGAATAAAATGATTCAGATACAAGAGTGAAACAAAAAATAAAAATAAATGAAGAATATAAGAAGCTAACTGTTGTTCGAATTTATGCCTGATGGAGCTGCTTTCAGTCTCTCATTTCAGTAAAATGATACTGAAAGGAATGTAATAAGGAGCTTGCTAGAGAAGTCACATTTTGGATCCCCTCAAAAGTGAGTTTGTTGTGAGATTTTCCCCAGTATTAGAGTTACAATGAGTATGTGTCTAGGTTCCAATAAATCATTTATTTAAAAGAAGTTTTGAAATCAGTTCAGGGGGGCGTAAGCGTCCTAAATATCACTTTCTTTGACAGTGGTGGGGAATAACAAAGTTAATCGGGTTTCAGATCAATACTAATGAATAGTCTGTGAACTCAAGTGCATGCCGACATTTTTTTATTAATTCATGATTTTTAAATTCTTCTGCTGTGACTTGTAGTAATATTGCCTTGAAATTTTTTTGTTTGGTCATAGATACAAGGTGCAGTCATATAATAATGAAGTGAATAGATGGTTTGCTGAAGCCATTGCTCGGCCTTGTACTTTTGTGAGATGTTCAAGTTCTGAGTACCGATCTTGTAACAATACTCGAGGCGGAGGAAAAACATGCAGAGATACATGGGGGAAGTTGAACTTTGTAAATGAAGCACAGCTATTACTAGTATCAGAGGAGAGTGTCTGTGATCTGAACAGCCGGTTAAACTCCAGTACGCCTCTGTGATTATCTATTTAGCCGTGGATTTGTTTTATGCTTTTCAGTAATTAAATATATTACAAATCCTGGAAACAGCCTCTTGCAAAAAAGCAAGTAAGACTACATACAATGGATCCTTCTCCGGGACCCGCATGGCGGGTGCTTGTGCACCGGGCTGCCCTTTTTACATAGGATAATCATTAATCACTCCAATTATTTCCCACTTTTCTCCATCAATTAGTATGGTATATAAATTCCACGTGCTTTAGAATCTTTTCATGGTTCATTATGCCAAGACTTGTAAGATTAAGTATTACCCAAGGGTTCATCCTTGACTTATGCTGACAATTACCTGTCTATCAATATTTCTCATATCATCCTTGACTATGCCAACTACATCCAGTCTATCAATCTTTCTCATATCAGATTCTCTACATGTTGACGTAGATGATCTGTTAAGCTATGCTTATCTGGGAAGAAGGGGAAGAGGGTGAAGGTTGCCAGGAAAAAGGAAGACAAGAATTGAATTTATTATTTTCTATGAAGGAACAAGGAAGAGGAAGAGGAGGAAAGGAAAGGAAAGATGAGCTTTCTTTGCTCCAAATTGATCCATCTACAAGTGGTACACAAGGAGAGAGTAGCTTGGTTTACACAAGATTTGCCAACCCATTACCCATTTTCACAAGACTTTCCATCAGTGTATCTTCATCTTTGCTGTCAGTTCTCCTCATCTTCACATGTGAAGAAATTTTTTCCATCTTCATTTTCGCTGCACCCTTTCTCAAGCTCAGTCGTTGAAACTCCATCCCACTTTCCCCTTGTGCCCCTTTTCCTCTCTCTTGTTTCCCTTCCTAAACATAGTCTCAACATTAACTTTCATATAACTTACTAACTCGAGTAAGATCTGACAATTGCTATTTGAAAGTAGAGTGATATATGCAGGAGCTTTTACTTGGTCAGACATAGGAAATGATCAAACTACTAGCTTATTCAGATAAGCATCTTTTTATTGTGATGAGCTAAGATTTATAAATATGTTATTTAATTTTGTGAATGTCTACAGAGTAAATTTCTTGATGTTAATTCCTATTGCTTTGGTGAAAAAACAGCAGGCTTAAGTTACTCTTACATTTTATTAACAATTTAGTTTTTATAGAGAGATAACTATGAATCCATATTATGTTATCAGCAGATATTTTGGCAGCACAAACTGTGCCTATCAACGCAATGAGATTTCGGCCAAACCTTGTTATTTCAGGAGCAGAACCATATGCAGAAGATACCTGGAGAAGCCTTTATATCGGAAAATCTCACTTCAGTGTAAGTCTGTACAAATTACAGATTTAATATGTATTATATTGCAGGCTGAATTTAGTGGAGAGTTAATAAAAAAGATGGCCAGGTCGAGTAGAGTAAAGCATAGCAATTTCATGTTCCTTCCCAATCAGAATTCAGTTAAGACAATCTGATTATCATACAATTAGATGTAACATGTTCTCATATGGTTGTAGCCACTGTAGTAGAATATTGTAGACCTATAATTTCCCTTTTCGCTATTCATCAATCTGGTCTGTTCTTGTGCAGTCTTTAGGTGGTTGCAGTCGCTGTCAGATGATTAATATTGACCAGCATCCTGGACAGTTGCGCAGGTCAAAAGAACCTTTGGCAACTCTAGCATCATACAGACGGGTGCAGGTCAGTCATGCTAATATGCTACAATTGAAAACTTGTTCTTTTTTTTTTTTTTTTTTTTTTTTTTGTGTGTGTTCAACATATTAATTCTCATTGAAACAGGGTAAGATACTATTTGGCATCCTTCTAAGGTATGAAGCTAAAGATTGCGATGGAGAACAAAATAGTGGTGCAGAAATATGGCTTCAGGTGGGGCAAGAGGTGTATGCATCCAACGAGCAAACAAGGGAAGATACCTCTTAAGATACTTACTGGTGTTGAACTGTACATGCTGTTCCGATTAATAGTAAAATTTACTTGTAAAAGAGGAAATTGCTGACAGGTCCATGGAGTGAGTGGGCAACAAGAAAAATGATTTTAAAAAGTTCCATCAATACTATACAGGTTCAATAAAAATATATACTAATTGCTTCGAATTGTAGGAAGCAATCTTACATACCCATGTAAAACATAATTATCCTCTTCAATAAATCTTGAGTTATTGATGAAATAACAATATATTTGTTCTTTGCCTCCGAGTGGTTAAGTATCGTCTCGTATTTAGTTCAGGATTTAAAGAGATTGATATGTAATCAGATATATTGCAGTTACAATCTTGTAAACTTTATATATATATTTTTTATATATAGGAGATTTTGTATACTGTTCAAAACTTGTACCTTGAGAAATAGGTAAATCCTTACATGGTCTTGTAACCACCAGGCTGAACTAGATTTTTTTTTTTCCGGGAAGCTGATAATAGTTCATAATTCTCATCAGAAGTGAGAAGTAATTGTTTGTCTAGCCTGGTGAAATAAAAATACCAGCACGACCATGGTTCACATGAGCTCGTGCTGAGCAGGGAAGACGTTTGATGAGTCATGCCAAGTATGGCCCATTTCAAGTTGTGTTGTGTCGAGTCAAGCACAATACAGAGCATAAGGTTCTAGTAGTGTGCCAGTAGGCGATTATTTCATCCTACATCCAAATGAAGAAATCCTCACGTATACTAAATACTAATCCCATAAAAGATTACTCAGCGAACATTTTCATCTACAAAATCCTGGTGAGTTGGTTACACATCATTATTATCATAATTAATGATAATCAGCAAGTAAACAATGCTAGTCAATTAGATCAATTGTGAAATATTTCTCTAGGTTTACATTTGAAAGGAACACACCAAACTATATGAAACCTTACACTATCATTACATCTCTATCTCTTTTGTTGATGTTAGTTTTGGATAAGTTAATTCCAGTTCATGCTTACTTTCATGTAGAGTCCAAGCCCAAGATATTAGAAGAATGAATGGTCGGTAGAACATCGCCATTGCATGTTAGTTTTAATTCGCATTAATGGTGTGACATTTAGTTTCAGAGGATTAAGTAACAAAATATATGGTTTCTTGATCATTAAGCATGAGAGCCATCTGTTTGATATGTCCAGTGAGGAATGCCAAGCTGAAGTACCATATGCTCAAGGCTTTGGTAAGTTCGGCCTTCAGCTGAGGATCTCCAAAGCCATCTCTGTTAGATGTCCCCTCATAGTGTATTCTGGTGCTAAGTAGCCCCTAAAGTAACAACACAACAACATACACGGTATCAAAAAGTTTCTAACGATTACAAGTGCTACATAAAACACAATCAAAATTAAAGGAAAAAAAGAGTGATTCTTACATTGTGCCAGCAATCCTTGTGTTAATGTGAGTCATCTTGTCATCGTAGAGCTTCGCCAAACCAAAATGTGAGATTTTTGGGTTGAAAAGTGAGATCAGCATCAAGTAGAATATTACTGGCCTTCATGTCTCTGTCCACAATCCGCACTCTTGACTCCTCGTGCAGATAGGCCAAAGCTCTTTCTACCCCAAGCAGCCAATCAAGATGCAAACTGCTTTCCCTCCAATCCAAAAACTGTTAAAAGCTACCATAAAGTTTAAAAACTGTAAAACATGTAAATGTTTGATAGCATTCCAACTCTTAGCTAGATTCTTCATTAAATTAAGTACAATCAGGCAGTTGCCCCTGTATGATGGAGTATTTGTTTCAATAAAGCATATTTTCGGAATTGCCTTATCTTCGACAAGACAATTTAGTAAGAAAGGTCACAGAGGTTATGTGCCAATGATAAATACAAAAAAAGCCTAACCTAAAACACGAGGTTGAATCCTCCCTCCTCCAATATGCTAGAGGAACTAAAGTCTTCAGTTGCAGCCCTTAGTTCGGCTTAACTAAAGGTGAAAGGTTGCACATCAAGTCCTGTTAACACTAAAAGCACAAAATACCGATAGACTTGCAAGCAACTATTTATCACCTGCTTCTTCACTTGCAAGAAACTTACAATATCTGCAAGTTTCTGAGATTGGATAGATTTCCTAGTAGCTCACCACTAAGTCTGGATCTATCTATGTACCTATATATCGACATTCGGAAGGAAGAACAAATAAGATTATTGTTGCCAATTGGCAATGGTGAGGGAAAAGAAATAATTCTATGTTGAATTTCAAAAGATTGAGGTCTAGTTGAAGGCTTAATCAAAATCTAACCATTGTTCTAAGTTTTTGAGATTCCCAAACTTAAGAGGGACTGAACTGTTGAAGTTATTCATTGAAATAGCCCTGCAATAGACATTTCCTATGTTTTTAGAGCATGTTGATATTAGAATAAGAAGAGTAAAGGAACCATCATATGAGGGAAGATATGAAAAAACACTTACAATGAGATGAGTCATTGAAGGTTCCCAAGTTGCGACAGTACTGCCCCGATAAGGCATTAATGCTTAGACTTTTGTTAGCTATTGGAACACATTACATACAATGATGATGAAAGACAATGCTTAAGGTGCAAAAGAACCTTACAAATATTGCATATTAATCAAGTTTCCTAGGAATGTTGGTAGAGATCTAGTCAAGTAGATTTGTGCTAAATTTATGCAAAATAGAGCTCATCTTGTTACTATCACTCTTTGTGGTACTCAATTTTCTTCTCATTATTGTATGAGCTCTAATAATTTAAGGATGAGAGATTTATGTTAATAAGATAATGCTATTGTAAAGTAATCGGCTAGGAAGACTATTAACTATCCCAGCAAAATGGTGCCATCTATAGACACATGCATATATCAAAGTATTATCAGAAACATGCCTTAGCCAAAACTAAATTCATCTACATCCTAAACATTGAATTGTACAATCTTAGAAAAATAAATAGTTCTTACAAATCAAAAAGGTAGAGTAGGTTTTGCAACTCTTGGGGGCAACTCTTGGGGGACAGGTCCACCCACATTTAAGGCATAAACCCTCCTGCAAACACACAAACGAACATACACAAAATAACTAGTTCTAAGAATGATAATGCATGTAGATTTTGTTTGGTCTGAAATTTATGGATGGACTCATGAAATAAAAGAACTCTAAACAAGTGTCAAGAAAGATTCTAGTGTCATACAACTGAGTTATATAGTAGGTGTTGTTGTTGTTGTAAGTACAGACACATTTGACTCTAGGACCAAGATTCTAGATTTGTGTTTGATCGATGGTAGCACTAGTGCACAAGTTACAGTTGAAATTCCAACTAGACAATGCCCACAAACCCAAACTTCCTAAGATAGACTCATTTGCATAAGGTAAATTCAATTGTTTTCACCAAAAAAAAAATCATATGATTCACACCAATCCTACACTGGGAATCCCACTCGGAAAGATAAATTCAATTGTTTTCACCAAAAAAATATATGTCCAACCTAATTAGTGTACAAAATCAAATGAGCATTTTTGGAAGGTCAAATTGTTGGATCTATTCAATTATATGGGCTTATATGTGAGAGATTATATGTTGTGGGCTCTTGAGTAAAGTTAAGCTTGAATTAAAGTGATCATCTAAAGTTTTTTAGTTATTAGGCTTTAATGTATCTAATGGAATATGGGTCTTTTATGTGTAGAGGCTAAAGTATAATTTCTGTTTTAATGATGGGTTAAAACAGAAAAACTAGAAGATAATTCCAGAATTATCTATTTAATGGTTATGGTCCCCAGATCTTGCATATCACATTCCCATATTCTAAATTTCATTGCTAGAATAAGATCCAGAGAGAATTGAAAGGGCTCTCGAGGAAGAATGCATAGATTTGGAAGATCAACCACTCATTCTCATAGATTAAGGATTATGGCTTTAGGTATACTTTCACTTTGGTTACAGTTAAATTTTCATCAATATTCTGATGATTTATCATGATGATTCTGGATATGTTTTATATGAATTTATTCTACAACACAAATGTCAATCAACTTCAATGTACTGAAAGCTGCCATCTCGATACCAAATTGAAAAAATCATATTTCCGAAATTCATTTGGTTATATTTATCATAGACAAGGATTGGATATAACGTAGGAGGATCCATATAGTCAACCCCACTTAGTAGACTAAAATCTTTATTGTTATTGTTGTTGTATTGTGAATCTTTAAGTGTAAACTAGAACTAGAAATCATTTGCAGACATAAATTTTGAAACTAAACTTGACAAAATTGTTAATTGTCCTAGCTTGATATGTTGATGCAATCGTGTTTTTGATGTGTGTACAAAATATTGTTAAGTTAGGTTTCATATGTATTTGATGCTTTGATTAAGTCTTGCAGGACTTAGAGAACACAGAAGATCTCATCCAAGGGCTCCGTCCTTGAGTCGGTGAAGGATGGAGCATCCGAGGGACCGCCGGACGTGGAGCAACG
>JBAMIB010000044.1:3905411-3930606 GCA_037177415.1 Kaempferia rotunda | reverse complement strand
ATCATTTCAAAGGCTTGGTTCATTTTAGGCTCGGCTCGGCTCGATTACCTTATCAAACAAGCTTGAACACCCTAAAGTTCGGCTCGGCTCGACTTGTTTACAGCCCTAACAACGACTCACTGGACGCTCGTCGCCCTAGAGCCAGAGGTGGCAGACGGCTCATCGGGAGCTTGTCGCCCTGAATGCGACAGGCGACTTGTCAAGCTGGAGGTGGCAATGACTCAACAGGCGGCAAATTGGCGACGATGTGCGTGTGAGAAGATCACACTATTTTTTTAATTTGATTTTTTTTAAATTTTGATTTTTAATGAAAACTTTAGTTAATTGTATTAATCAACTCATAGATATAGCTAGATAAACTAAATACATATAGTTTAATAATTAATTAGTTAATTAATGATTAATTATTAATTAGTATTAATTAAAGTAAATGATTAATTATTTTAATTTTAATTTTAATTTATGATTAATTAAAATAATTAATTAACTAATTCATCACTTTAATTCAAAATTAATTAACTAACCAATTACTAAATTTTAAATTAATTAATAATTGAGATTATTTCTAAACTAAATAAATAAATAAATCAACTACTTAGTTAATACTTCGGTTGATTATCAATTATTAAAATGAATTTATTAATTAATCAATTATTTTAATTAATCTGTTAATCTTAAACTAAATAAATAAATTATTTATTTTAATTAATATTAATTATTAAACCTTAATTTAAATTTAAATAAATAAATAATTATTAATCCCCAATCCCAATTTATAAATCATATAACATTATTAAAATAGCCAAGTCCACACATATATATATATATAATTTTGTTTTATTAGTTGATTCCGTCACCTATACAATTCTCTATACCAAATTGTGCACTAACATCTTAAAACAAATAAATTTATATTATATTATTTAAATTGAGTTAAATAATATTAAATTGTTAGTGTGCTAGATTTTCTCTAACAGAATGTGATATATTGGATGATAGAATGAGATTTGATAAATTTATAAGATTATTTTTATCTCAAATGACAAATATTGAAGGGTAATTTTAAATAAAAATTTTGTTAGTTTTGAATCTTGAAAAATCTCACTTTTACTAAGGTTTTTTAAATTCTGAATTTCATAACTAAATGGTTGACGTATCAGGTATTTATAATGAGAGTCATCAAATACCTAAATAAAAAATGGCCAATAACCTAACATATAGTTAAGATAATCAATAATCACTCTAAAACTAAACACGCCCTAACTATTTCACATGAATTTAGAAAACATTTAGAACCCGTGCAGGGATTTCCTTCAACCACAAACCTTTATCATCACAAACGTATCGACGACAGGTGGAGAGCGAGCCACATCCTTCTCTACGACAAACAGCAGATTTCCTTCCTAAATTCCCCCCCTTTTCCCCCTGTTTTTTTCTTTCGTGGGGAACAGAAGTCACCACAAGTCCGCCTCATTCTTCTCAGGTACTGCTCTCTCCACAACCTGTCGCTGGCCCTTATCCGCTGCCAGGAAAATCTCTTGGCGCAACATTAGGTTTTTGTGTGTGGTTCTTAGAACCTGTAATCCGAGATTATGGTGAAAGTTCGTGTCTTTTCGGCTCAAAAATCGAACTTTATTTTGCATCTTGCCGTCTGAGATCAAGCTGCGATCGAAAGATGGTATTTTTATGCTAATTTGGAGAGAATCGTACGTTTGTGTGGCTTCAGGGCTATTCGTGTGATGCCATGGCTTCCCTCATGTCCTTGGGAAGCGCGATGGTAGTCTCCCCGGTTGTCCTAGAGGTCTCGCCCACGGCCGCCGCCGTCGGGAGGATTCACGTTGTTTCTGGGGTTCGATTCGATACCTTCCTCAGCCCGAGGCAATGGCGTCACCTTGGAGGTCGTGTCTATAGGTGTATGGTGACCACTAATTTAATCGAGGAGAGGAGGGTTCCGTCATCTGCCGATTCCATATTGAAGATCACCAACAGTAGTGGTAGCAGAGACGAGGATGATGATCTCATGCTCAAGCCTGCCCCCAAGCCTATACTGGCAGCACGCCCCAATGGTCCAGTAAATCCTCCAAACTCATCTTCAGCCATTTGGTCGCCTGACTTGGCTGTTCGAGAGAAGCCAGCAACCTCATTGGAAGACAGAGAGAAAGTAGTAGAATCTCTTGGTGAGGTTTTAGAGAAGGTAGAAAAGCTCGAGAAGACCACAAATTCAGTGAACTCGAGTACCAAAGCTATCAAGGATAATGGTGTAGCCAATGGCAGCTCCAAACAAGTTGGGCCACAAAATGCAACTCCAACTATAAGGAAATCGAAGACTGTTAAGAGTGTTTGGCGGAAAGGGAACCCTGTTGCAAGTGCACAAACGGTGATTAAAGAAATTCCCAAGGGGGAAGCGAAGAGTGAACCCCCTTTAACCAAAGGGACAAAGATATTGGGAACTCCTGCTGTAGCCCCTATCAAGCCTCAAATGCCTTCTCCAGCCCGACCAAAGCTGCAAGCAAAACCTGCTGTTATTTCGCCCTCCCTTTCTGCATTGAAGAAACCTGATGCCTCAAAGGAAAGAAAACCCATTCTTATAGATAAATTCGCATCCAAGAAGCAGTCTGTTGATCCGATTGCAGCTGCAGCAATGATATCAATCCCTTCAAAGCCAGTAAAAGGGTCCTTGGCATCCAAAGTCAAAGATGAGCGTCGGAAGAAATCTAGTTCTACTAGTGGTTTGCGTAGAAGGCTGGTGGAAGATGGTGAGATATCTGAAGAGGAAGCTTCAGAGCTTAATGTGCCTATCCCTGGGGTCATGGAACAAAGGAAAGGAAGAAAATGGAGCAAGGCAAGCCGTAAAGCTGCAAGACTTGAAGCAGCTAAAGCTGCAGAACCTGTGAAGGTTGAGATACTTGAAGTGGGTGAGGAGGGTATGCTCATGGAGGAGTTAGCATACAACTTGGCCATTAGTGAAGCAGATATTCTTGCATTTCTGTTCTCAAGAGGGGTCAAGCCAGATGCAGTCCACATTCTAGATAAAGACATGGTTAAAATGATATGCAAGGAATATGACGTGGAAGCAATTGAAGTTGATCCAGTTAGAGTGGAAGAGATGGCAAAAAAGAAAGAAGTACTTGATGAAGAGGACTTGGACATGTTAGAAGATAGGCCTCCTGTAATTACAATCATGGGGCATGTGGATCATGGGAAGGTACAGTTATTTTATTTCTTTCTTGTTTTCCATATTATAGTGATTAAATCCATGTATATATGAACCTTAAATTGTTTTCTTCTTTAATTTGCCCGTGCAGACAACATTGCTGGACTATATTCGAAAGAGCAGGGTAACATCATAATATTTTCTTTCGGAATGTTGATCTGTTTGATTGAATATCTACACAATTCAATTTCAGAGAAGGCAATTTAAGTTTAGTTAAGTTTACTTTTACAGGTGGTTGCATCAGAGGCCGGTGGAATAACCCAAGGTATTGGAGCATACAAGGTTCTTGTCCCAGTAGATGGGAAGCCTCAGCCATGCATATTTCTTGATACTCCGGGACATGAGGTATGTATCATCTTGCTCATTTTCTTGCATTATTAGGATTTTCAGCTGTTTTTTAAGTTTTTTGAGGATCTCTTAATGGTTTTGGCTTTAACACAATGCAATCTAAAGTTTCAAATCTCAATTTTGAGTCAGGGTTTTGGGTTCCCAGATGGAACAAGATGTTTTGATGTTGTGCTAACAGCGCCGACACATGATGCTCATGACATTAACACACGTGGGGGAAAGAATTGGAGAGGAGTAGATAAAAAGGAGAAGATTGGGGGAGAAAAAGAACAAAACTGTTAACAACTTAACCTTATCACTTAGTCACCATGCGAAAGCTCGTGTAGTCTAAGATAGTTCGCGGAAGCCTTGAGCAGTTTCGTTGTCTCAGACAAGTCATGGAACTATGGAAGTTTAATCATCTTAGACAACTTGCAAAATTTTTGTCATTGTCTGGGATGTCGGAGAAGCTTCTTCGTCATCCCAAGAGTCTCATTGTCGATAAGTTCCATGTGTCGGTCAGCTAGCAGCATGAGATGCTTCACTCATGTCAGTCGACACGGAACGATATTTAAATCCTTGATGCAAGGTTCCTATTTGAATTTGACACCTGATGTCCTAACTACCTTGTTAAGTAGTGGGATGAGCCATTTGAGAGATTAAGTCTATGTTTACTAAGTTTTGTTTGAGGACCTCCAAATGGTTTTGGCTTAACACTATGCAAGGTTCCTATTTGAATTGACATTTGAAGTCCTGACTACCTTGTTAAATAGTGGGACCAGCCATTCGAGAGACTAAATTCTAACTGATTTGCAACAGGCATTTGGTGCAATGAGGGCTCGTGGAGCGAGAGTAACTGACATTGCAATCATTGTAGTGGCTGCTGATGATGGAGTTCGCCCACAAACTAATGAGGCAATTGCTCACGCAAACGCTGCTGGGGTGCCTATTATCATAGCCATCAATAAGGCATGTTTCATCGACTGCTATTAGGTTCTTCATGCTATGCAAAAAACTGATTATTTCTTTCTTATATGGACTCAGGTAGATAAGGATGGAGCAAATCCAGAAAGGGTAATGCAAGAGCTTTCTTCTGTTGGCCTTATGCCAGAAATTTGGGGCGGTCACATCCCTATGGTTCAGGTTTCTCCTCTCTCTCTACACACACACACACACACACCAAAAACACAAAACAAAAAAACTAGACATGTTCTTCCTTTTTCATACTTTTTAATTTTCTATCTCTTGAATCAGATCAGTGCTCTTAAAGGTGAGAACATTGATGAATTGCTGGAGACTGTTATGCTTGTGGCAGAGGTATAAACTTTCTGCTCAGGTTCTTAGATGTTTCCTTTGTCAAATTTTATATCTGAATCATCCTTTTCATGATTGTGAAGATGCAAGAATTGAAAGCCAACCCAAAGAGAAATGCTAAAGGCACCATTATAGAAGCAGGTCTTGATAAAGCAAAGGGAGCTGTGGCCACACTTATTGTGCAAAATGGAACTCTTAAAAAGGGCGACATTGTAGTTTGTGGTGAAGCTTATGGAAAGGTGCTCCTTTTGACTTGTTACTTGCCCTGAAAATCATTCCTGAAACATATTTACAGTTTTTACAGGCATTTGTGTTTTTCTTATCAAATCCTTAATCTGTATTGACCTTGGTTCCTTCATTTTGATAGCTTACTACCTCCTTTGCATTGCTTAAATTGATGAGTAGGTGCGTGCTATGTTTGATGATAGAGGAGGCCGTGTTGATGAAGCTGGACCGTCAATGGCAGTACAGGTTAGTTTCCTCAGCTCATGCTATCTTCTTCACCATTAATCCAAAGTTTACAACTCTTTTAACGTAGTTACAACAATGATAAATACGGTTTGAAACTCCATTCAAAGCTTGAAACAGAGGGAACTAACCAACTTTAGCATGTAAATGCATTTTGGATCTTTTGCTCACCCTCTATTATTAAGTGCATTTGCTAAAGCATTTTCCAGTACTTGTATTTCCTTGTGTCTTATAAGCTAAGGTCAATAAGGTCTATAATGTCAATAACGAATTTCAATATTTTTGACCATCTATGTGTCCTGAAAGCATAAAAAATCTGTATCTGAACTTAAGTGTCATTACTCATTAGTGCAATTTCGAGAATCAGATACAGTTTGACAACTAGGAGGTTTGGATATTAGTTGAACCTATACTTAAGATGTTTATCTAATACTCGTTTCTTTTCATGCCTTTTGTTTTCAAATTTTGTTAAATACTAATAACCTCACAAAAAGATAATTTATTTTGTTTTCCCTTGCATGTCCTTTTCTTTTTTCTATTTCATTAGGGAGTGGCCACATTCCATTTCTCACATTCTAATTTGCAGCAATCTTACGTGGGAAACTCATTTATAAATCTTAGTATGCTCATGCATCAAAAACAATACTTCTGAGAAATTTTGGACTAGAGAGGTTTTGTAAAATGCTTACTTGATTTTTTTTACTATATCCTTCTTGATTTTACGTTCAATATCAAATAGATGCATTGTTGTAGCTATTAAAGTTACGTGTGCTTGATGCATTGTTGTATGTGCAAAAGTCAAAAGAGCATCCCTATTTTTCCAAATCGCCAAAAGGGTGCTCTACTTTAAGTTTTTATCAAAAAGGTCCCTCGCCGCCTTATAAAATGACATAACTGCCCTTTAGTACACTGTTTGACATTATTACACTGTTCCCATTATTATCCCGCCTATATCTCCTGCTTAAATCTCAAACCAATTGGGCGCGTTGTGGCAGCTATAAAACCATAGCTGCTACAATTACAACAATTGTAGCTTGTGGTTGCTACAACTACAACAGTTGTAGCAACTACAGTTTTGTAACTGCTACAATATAGAAAATAACCTTCAAGCCTCCAACAAGGCTTTAAGCGATTTTTTTTGGCCTAAGTCTTAGCCATTAAGGGGTTACACCCAGTAACAAATGTAGATATTAGAACGAGCTTCTATTTGATATATTGTGCATCCTGTGGTCCAATCCGAGTCAAAAGTTATGACCTCTTAAAACTTACCTACTTTCACGTTGTAGCAACTACGAAACCGTAGCTGCTGCAAGTCTACAACATGCCTCCGGTTCAAGATTTAGGTGGAAATATAGGTGAGAGATAATAATGAGAATAGTGTGGCGGAGGGTAGTTAGGTAATTGTACATAGGGTGAGGCGCCCTTTTGATAAAAAATCAAAGTGGGGCGTTATCTTGATGATTCCAAAATAAGGGGAGTCCTTTTGATTTTTGCCCTTGTTGTATCGATTAAAGCGGTGTATGTTTGGATGAGACAACAGCAATAGAAACTGTAAAAAAACACTTTTTTTTGCACTTCTGATGACTTCAATAAGTTACTAAGTAGGTAGCGATCTATTGTTTATAGACGGAAGGCTTAAATATTTAAATTTTCAATTACGTTGGATAAAAGTAATATTATGATGAACTAGGCAAACATGGTTCGTACATTTCAATTCGATAGTAGCATGTTGCTTTAATTTCTATTTATTCTTTTCTTTGTTTGTGTCTTCTCTCAGCCACACCTCACAGTTTGAACATTTGATTTCCTAGGTCATTGGTTTGAATAGAGTTCCTATTGCTGGTGATGAATTTGAGGTCGTTGAAACTCTTGATCTTGCACGAGAAAGGGCAGACCTTCGTGCAGAATCACTAAGGGTTGCACGAATATCTGCAAAGGCAGGGGAAACGAAGGTCACCCTATCTTCCATTGCTTCTGCTGCCGCTATGGGAAAACAAGCAGGTCTAGACATGCATCAGTTGAATATCATTTTAAAGGTTGATGTTCAGGTAAGATTTTTGAATAATGTTATCTTGTATGTTTATACTGGGAGATATTGTTTCCCAATATTATCTTATCGAATATGCATCGTAGGGTTCAATTGAGGCCATCAGACAAGCTCTTCAAGTCCTCCCTCAAGACAATGTTAACTTGAAGTTCCTCCTTCAAGCTCCAGGGGAGGTTACCACTAGCGACGTTGACCTGGCTGTTGCTTCTGAGGCCATTATATTTGGTTTCAACGTAAAAGTATCCGGTTCAGTAAAGAACTATGCAGACAAAAAGAATGTCGAAATTCGTTTATACAGAGTCATTTATGACCTCATTGACGACATGAGGAATGCAATGGAAGGACTTTTAGAGTCTGTTGAGGTGAACACTTGATGGATATTAGGCTTCTTCCTTACAGATTCATACACCATAGAGATGCTGATCTAAATTCTGTCTTATATTATATCTTCTAGGAACAAATACAAATAGGAACAGGAGAGGTTAGAGCAACATTCAGTAGCGGCAGCGGGCGTGTTGCTGGATGCATGATCACCGAGGGAAAGGTAGTGAAAGAATGTGGTGCCCGGGTTATTCGAAATGGGAAGATTATTCACAGTGGCACAGTCGATTCTTTGAGGCGAGTGAAGGAAAATGTGAAAGAGGTATATCTCAAATATCTAATTGATGCTTTATAGTTTCTATATCTAAATAGCATAGGTGCATTGAAGCAACATTTTCATAGTAACAATGTTTTGCTGAAGGTACTTCATCGCGTGTTCGTTGTATCCTTGTTAATTTTGAATGCCAGAATCATCAATTATGAATGAAGTCACATAACATTCTCCAGGACTAATAAAATTTTGACTATGATCTTCTATCGATAACTGTAAATATTATAAGAATTGCTATCCACTATGTTGCAAGTATTGAGCCAATGTTGTAATGTCACTTTAATCCACAGTGGGTGGTTTCAAGCAAACTTAAAGATTCTTTATGGTTGCAGGTCGGTGCCGGACTTGAGTGTGGTATCGGTGTCGATGATTTTGATGATTGGGAAGCCGGAGATGTTATAGAGGTCTTCAATACAGTGAAGAAACAACGCACGTTGGAAGAAGCATCTGCTTCTGTCACAGCTGCATTAGCTAGAGCTGGTGTTGATTTGTGAAGTGGTAAAGTTGTCATAATTATCATTTATGGTGGATTTGAGATTGTAAAGCATCCTCCAGATGGTGGTCTCAAAAAAGTTCATGGCTGATTTAGTTCTCGGCCTGCCTGTTGCCTACCAAATCTTTATTTAAAGTAGTTATCAGCCGTGAAGTTCGTACCCTTCTTTGGGCTCTGCAGAGAAGGCAGTCACTAAACTTCTTCTCAATGGCAACATGTACTTTATAGTGATAGTCAGAATGCTGTTTGATATTCTTATAATTTGCATTCCCTTGGCCTATGTATAAAGAGGTTGTACATGCAATAATGGGGAAACTATACAAATCTGTTTGCAGTACATGCAATAATTTTGTACTAACCTCAGACTACAATAAGATTAGAAAGATCATTTCATTTCATATTGTTTTTAGAGTCTTAAGCATTATGACTCCCCGACGTTTTAGGCAATATATCAAGTGTTGGATGGACAATATGAACAATGCAGTAGCATCAACTAATTTTGGCTCAAAACTACTGAATGATCTTCCTCTACTCCAACATGAACCACACTATCACTTGATGATACTATATCGTTTATATTTGTCAACAGACTGAAAGCAAAATGAATCATAAAAGAACACCAGCTTTCAGCTGTTAAAATATCAAATGCACTTGAATACATGAACATGATCTGCAATTTAATCCATGTCAGTAGCACAAATCTTGTCAGGAGATACAAGTAAATGCATGATCTAGCTCATCATTTCTTGTTCACAACAGTATCCTAACAGGCGGATCAATCTGCATTAGTGTGTAGCTTCTTTTCAATCTGGCAGCAAGAGCATGATAACACATGCACTTAACAAGTCTTTAAAGCCTGCTATTTTTTTTTTTTATATTTTCCTAAGTTGAAGGACAATTTACAAATGATCACGAGCAGCACAAACTTAGCTACAACAAGCCAAAATTAAGCATAAACGCATTGAAGAGCATCCATGTAACAGGAAGACACAGAGTGCAATTGTCACATTTGAGTTTGATTTTTTTTTTTCTTTCACATCTAACTATCAGATCTACACTCAATCCGCTTTAGAAAGTTGCCCCTTTCGTTAGCTGAAGTAGAAAAGGAACAAAACCATAAGCAGAACATATAGGATGTCCAAAGATCGTTTTTTTTCTCTGTGTTATTAAGGATTGCGAAGAAACAATCGGAAAAAAAAGGTCAATGTGCAGCGATCAGATCCACACCGAAAGCGTCCAAGAAGGGATCTGCAAGATCCGGAGACGAGAGGGCCAGGTAGACGGACTTGGCGGCGGAAAGCTTCTTCCGCCTAGGAAATCGAGGGCCGTGCACCCTGGCGGCGAAGAAAGGGCGGAGCCCCTCGACCTGGGCAGGCGGCGCGACACGGGCGGAAGGGAAGGGGGTCGGTAAGAGGTCGAGGAGCGCGAGCGAGGCGGATCTGGCGGTACTGATCCTCGCGTCGCGGAGACGGGCGAGCGCGCCGGGCCTCAGGTAGCGGTGCAGCCGCTCGTTGGTGGTTTGCGGCGGGGGCTTCGTGCTGGAGCTCCGGGATCTCTGATTCATCACAGAGAATGAGGCAGAAGCGAGATCAAAGAGACGAATGAGCTCTTTCCTCTTTGCTACAGAAGGCAAAGGCAGAGGCGAATGCAAAGGCAAGCGCAAAGGGGGCGCGATTTCGAATATTTTAAGAGCGGAGTTGGATGCGAGAAAGGCGAGAGCGTTGAGGAGGGAAAACGATAAGGCAGCGGATTTTGAAGTGGAAGGCGGGACTGTTGCTTTTCTTGTAGATTTTACATAATCATCATTCCAAATTATGAAATTACATATTACTTCCTTTGTATTTAGGATAGATAAATAAGGATCTAACAGGACTCCAAAGCAAACTGACAAAATTCTAATGGGCAAAAATATAGAGACGTTTTTGACTTTTCGTAATACCCCTATCTTAAAATTATTCTTAGATTCGACATTATTGTAAAAATTATTAGCTATCTTCTACAACGTGTAAAAATTATTAGTTGACTTTTACAATATGCAGAAGCTACTCAGTAGTTGTAACACGTTGTAAAAGTTATTTATTAATTTCTACATGCCCGATTACGATTGGATTATGTTCATTTAAAGGTAATGAGTATTATAGAGTTCCCATTGTTTGATTTGCTCGTTGAAATATTATTTTAATCATGTTATTATCCAAAAAATAAAAATAAAAAATAATATAAAATTACCATTGTAAAATTAGATGAACATTGTAAAGCTAATGGCTAGCATCTACATATCGTAGAAATTAATAACTAACTTCTACAAGAAGTTAGCAAATGCTTTTAAACATCAAATAATTAGATAATGTATATGTAAAAACTATTTGTTAGCTTCTATGCATTGTGAAAGCTTGATTTATATTCTACATTTATAAAAGTAAATTATTAACTTTTACACGATCGAATGATCAGAATATTTTAGGCAGCAAACTTTAAAAGAGGAGTAGAGGGATGCTCGCTTAACCTTTTCTTTTTGTTAGAAAATAAGACATCCATCTGAGAAAAATATAAATGATGGACACCCTTTTAATTCTTACCCATTCCAATTGATCAATTAAAAAAAATAGAAAAAAACATTGGAAATTTCTCCGGTTTGAAGATACCATGAACCCATAGACAAAATACCCATTATATGAATGAAAAATTTGTTCTTAGATGATGATATGAATTCCAGCTAGTTGAATGGATATTGTTAAGTGGAATTCTAAATAAGAACTGCATAGCACGTTCATGTATTCATCCTGAAGCTGCTTTTGGCTAGAAGAGCTTGGAAGAAGTGAATAAAAAGGCATAAATATTGGCACCCGTTATATGTCGAAACGCCTACACCACATCACAGTAATAGCATACAATTTGACGACTAACGTACTGCACCACAAAGCCAAACAGTTTGGAAACACGAAAGAATCGAAGAGCCGGAAGAGGTGCGATTTTAATGTGATCCCCTGGGAGTACAGACCACAGTACCGATCTTACAAAACGGAGCAGAAGTATGGCTCTATCCTTAGTTTTTCACATACTTTTCTACATAAGCCTGCAAAACATTGAGAAAACACCAGAAGGTTAATCTCGTGCCAATTTAAGTAAGATCTTAGACGGGAGAAATTGATGACTGAGAATAACTGTGCAATTTACCTGCACCAGTTTGCTGAGTTTAGGTTTTGAGTGAGCCAAATAAATATCAATTTTCTCCTGGGTCTGAGGTATATTAGGGCCTTGTACTGAACCAGTCACTTTATCTACTACTTTCTTAACTATTGTCTTGTGAGCTTCTCTGTTCAATTGGCCTTCCTTCCATGCAGGCTTCAATAGATCCTTCACAAATTCGACAAGAGCAAATTTAAACATCTTATTTCCTTTTGCGTCCTTGCTTTGTCTATTATCTCCATCACCACCAGCATCTCCATCCTCCAAATGAGCTTTATCCTCGTTCTTCCCCTCTTCTCTCATTTCTGTTCCTTTTGTAGGATCACCCAGCTCAATCAGCTTGGTATCGTTGTTTTTGTTCTTACCAAGAGGGTCTGTACCAGACACATGGCCTACCATTATAGGATCAACAAGGTTAGATATCTCAGGCTTAACAGGTACTAAATTACCAGAAACGGGACCATCTTGTTTGGGTTGAATAGGTGCCGCTACTACAGCTGTTGCAGGGAGCACAACAGAGCTTGAGCTCGAATGTTGTGACAGTGGCATTCCGAAGGTACTGACATTTAGAGGGGCATTTCCAAAGAAACGTGCTAAAGATGCTGAAAGGTCAGTAATCCGTGCTGCCTGCTCACTAGTTACTACTTTGTTAGAGACGACTTGAGCAGGACTAATTGGAGATTGTTCCATTTCAGATGCACCTGCTTTCCCTGGTACCTTTTGTGTCTGATCATTATCTGATTTAAATATGTTGTCTGATGGAGACTCCATGGAAGGATTTTGCTTTGGAGTAGCAAACATGTGGGGATTCTCTTGAGTATGGACATTCAGAGGTAGAGCAGGATTCTGGAGACTCTGGCCAGGAAAACCAATGTTGGCAGTGCTCAATCCATTAAGAGGCAAATTATTTGCATGAATATGAGCATTGGGTTGCACATTGAGCGGGCTTTTCCCAATCATAGGCGATAGAAGGAATTGAGTAGCTTGCGCACTCAGATTTAAGTTTTGTTGGCTTTGTGTGTTATGAGGAGCAATATGCTGGTTCTTTACGGCATGTGGCAGAGATAGTCCAGACTGGCCGTGCATGGTAAGATTTAAATGTTGTGCATCTGAAGGAGTCAGCGGAACAACAAACTGACTTTGCCCGTCTAGGGGCACAGGATAAACTTGGTGTATTTGTTCATTCATGGACAGTGGAGCAACCTTAGGATTCTGGGTACCAGGGGCAAAGGTTTGTGGATGCATTTGCTGAGGAACTACGAATTTACTTGGTCTAATCTGAGCAAAACTCTGTCCGATAACTGAAGTCACAGAGTTAATATCTGCTTTTCCTGCACCCCAGTCAGAGATTATATTCCCATCTTCCTTAGGTAACATCTCATTGCTGCCAGGATACTGTTTCATCTCAATATTTTTGGCTTGCTCAGGCTTCCCAGAGACTCCGTGAAGCTGTATTTGAGAATCAGGTTTTAGATCAACTTCCTGATGCAAGGTTGGAGAGCTTTCATCTTTAGTTTTGTGTGGTTGCTCATGCTGATGCTTTTGTTTAGAATTTCCCCACTCTATAGATTGACAGGCAACAGAACCACCACCATCATCACCATGATCCCAATGAGAGCCTGAATCCAAGTCAATTTTTGGATTGCCAAACGCAGCTTTTGATAAATTAGCACCAGTATCTTGGTCATAATCCCAGCTTCTGGCATGCGGCTTTGCTTCTACAATATCAGCCTGATGTGAAAACTTGCACGTGTGGCCACGGCGACAACGTCCCTCAGCAAAAAACTTGCATGGTGCATCATTCACCCTGCGAGGTTCAATCCTCTCACTAGATGCATCTGTACCCCTTCTATTATAGTAATCATCTCTGGTTTCATCCTTCACGCTCCATCCACCATGAGAAGAAGCCTCATGATGAAGATAACGGCATGATGAACCTCTGTGGCATCTGCCTTTAGTAAAATCAAAACACAGCTCGGTGGACCTGTTATCTCCATGTAACTCATGTCTCTCCCTCTCTCCGTCATAGTGACTCCTTTGCCTATGTAATTGTTTATTTCGTGAGAAATCAATTTCATCCCTCTCTCCAGGATAACTTCCCCTTTCAAGATTAATTTCTCTTGAATGTGTTTTGTATCTCTCAAACTCCCCACGACCACCATTATCATGAAGGAACCTGCATTGGTTGCCTCTCCTACAATGACCAACTGCAAAATCTCTACAAGTTGGAGCCTGCCCTCCCAGTCTAATTCCTCTACCAGATGATCTTTCGGACCCACCCCTACGGTAAAAAGGACTACGACTGCGGTTGTGACTGTTACTTCGACTCCTACTACGGCTTCTACCCCTGCTCCAACTCCTACTCCTGCTCCTGCTCCGACTCAGGCTCCAGCTCCGGCTCCTGCTCCTGCTTCTGTAATACAAGTTATATGCCATAAATGGCAGTTTAACCAGTTCAGCAAAGTGTTTTAGAACAAAATAATTTGAATACAAAAATAGAAAGGTTTAAGATGCCAACAGAAAGTACCTGCCTGACCAAGTCCTCCCAACCTTAGGAGAGATATTACGACTATGACGCTTCCATTCAGTGAAACCAGCAGGCATGACTGAACTATGTTTCTGATTGGAAGTTAAATCCTGGTCGCCCATCACTCTACTGACTTCCACTTCTTTTACTGTTAGGCTTTCATAATCTAGTTTATTAAATGAGTGTTTTGCTTCATCTTGTTCCATGTCAACCCAATTCAGAGGTTCATTCTTGTGAGAAAACCCTTTAGATGGTTTCTTATTCTCATCTTCCTGGGAAATATCCCTTCTAAAAGTATCATCCCTTTTCATATTAGGTCGTGTAGGAAATTGTTTGTCATCATGATTTATAGATCTCAAACCCATTTGTGGTTCCGATTTCTTAGAAATATCTTCTGTTTTTAAAAACTCACTATTTTGTGCAATTTCACCTGGAGAGTTAGATTCAATTATCACATCCCATTTGGAAATCCGTCGTCTTCCATTCTCAGTCATTTTACTAACATAGAAGAAACCTGACTCTTATGCTTCTGAGTGGTACACTGATAAACAACTGAGTTCAGCAGTCAAGAGTTTTCAGTCAAAATGTATTAGTCACGACTCAAGTGCTGGAATAGTTCAGAGTTTTCAGTCAAAATGTATTAGTCATGGCTCAAGTGCTAGGATAGTTCTGCAAAAGCAACAAAAATCAATCAGATCAACCTAGAGTAACTTAAGGATTCAAAGCTATCGATAAAATGGTTCTTTAGTCAAATTATTATGAGATGTAAATGGTGATCAAATCTCCTTAAATTAGGTTGGAGTCTGAAGAAAGAGTTATTACACCTTGCACTAGCAAAATAGCTGAAAGTGATGATCTACTGGCTAAGGAGCCATGGAAGCAATTATTGACTTATTTAGAAAGGCAACAAAAATGCAACAATTGATCCTGCTCAAGGCTACCAAAGGAGCCACAGGAAAAAAAACATTTATACTAAAATGAGCAGCAAGACTATGCCAAATGAACTGAAAATTCTACACGTATTAAAAAAAATACCCAACATCTTGGCAGAAATTTGATTTCTGTTATTTGGATTAGCATCCATTGACTACATTTTAAGGCGTTTATAATAGTTAGTAACTTAGCTTACTTTTAAGCGTCTGATTCCAGGCCTCAGAATTTGCCTAGTGAAAGTTTTACCCTTACAAACTTACAACCTTTCTTTTTCTCTTCCCCACATTCAGAACTACAAGCCTAAAGGTAAAGGGATAATAGTGTGTGTGCACACTAATGTGAAATCATGCGACATCATGATGGTATTTCTAACCAAAGTGATCTGCTCTGACAGGCCAACTTACCTATTCGGTTATTTGCATATTCTAGCAAAATTCGGGAAGTTAACAATAAAATCTTGTTCAAGTTTGCTTCACACATCTAGCAAGAAAAAAATTAAGTTTTTGTGTACCAAGGTAAATCAATTTCCAGTCAACAGATTGTAGCATCAACATTACAAATCTTAAAATTACAAAGTAGGGCACCAAAAGTGATGTGTTTTGTTATTTCATTTTTGTTAAAGATTATTATTTCAAAGAAGAAATTATGCTCATTCCTAATTTTCTAGGCTATCTCAACTAAACACGATAAGCATCTTAAGAATCTCATATTTATAGTTCTATAATAAGCTAAAGCCACTCTTGGGGATACTATCTGCAGATTAATGCAGCACCTATATTATGTCAACTGACAAGCACCAATCCACGTAACTTAAAATTACAAGTCCAATTAAATCACAATTCTAAATGTTATTAGTCCCATAATCCGCTGAAAATACTCTTAGCAATAAAACTAGTTGTTGCAGATTAATGTAAACTGATAGACATCAATCCACCAAACCTAGAAAACAGGCAATTACACTTCCAACAGACACTGGAGTAGAGAAAAACAGCTATGCAAATGACAATGAATCATCAGAATACAGATCAATCATCGTTGGCCAAATTGATATAATCATTATGGATCTAGGAGCCAGACATCAAGGACAAATAGATCAGAAATTGTTTGCAGCAAACTTATCACTAGCACTTTTTTGGGACGTCAACATTTGTTCAGCAAAACCGTTCACTGACTATATCTTCCCTTTGGTTGAAAACCTTTTAAGTTTAAATAAAAATAAATGGAATGAAGCTAAATATAAATTTTTTTAAAAAATGATTGTTAACAAGGCTGCACAAAATGAAAATGATATATTAAGTTCCTAGTCAAGATAAACACAAATTTAGCAAGGGTTATAACATAGCAATCATAACATCCACCATGTAATATGATATAGCAAACCCTTAAACATAGACCATAATCTACACAGCAATCTCCTCCAACATTACTAGTGCCATGCTAACAAACTTCATCAAAAAGATTTACAATCCACTACGATGGAACTTCAATCTTTTCCAGAATTTCCATCTAAATGACTACTAAAAGGCACTTAGGATTATCAGCAAATAACTGTGAAATCATGGCAACAGCGGAAATTATCTTATTCCTCAATCAATAGCAAGTGCAAAAAAAGGTGAGTCAAAGACATTCATGAATCAAACGCATGCATCTTGTACGAGTTAACAACCAATCTCGGAAATTTATGTTTTGATTTACTACGAAACTCTTATAGCAACAGATAATCATT
Source organism: Kaempferia rotunda (assembly GCA_037177415.1). Lineage (NCBI taxonomy): Eukaryota > Viridiplantae > Streptophyta > Magnoliopsida > Zingiberales > Zingiberaceae > Kaempferia > Kaempferia rotunda. The sequence continues at coordinate 3,913,716 of JBAMIB010000044.1, read as the reverse complement.
AGAAAGCTTCAGAAAGGATTTGCACTCTTAGAACAAACACTATTTAATGTGTTTTTGCTCAGAGTGTCATATTGAGTGGTGTTAGATCTTTTCTTCGTAAAGATATGGAGTATCACAATTCCCATTTCTCATTTCTCACCTGATCACCTAGATAAGCTAACGCCCGGTGGAAACTGGGCAGAACCTACAATGCCTAAGTTACTGATAAAATAAAAAGGAAGAAAATGAGATTTAGTTTCACAGGACACTCTTTTCCCCACTTTCAGTCATTTTATATCTGAAATTGCTCTCTTTTCAGTGCAGTTCCTCTAAATTTTTGACATGTGTTTTGGAGTTTAAGAGCATCTACATGAACTGTCCGACTGTAAAATGCAAGGACATTATTATCCAATGAAAGGTGGCCATTTTTTTGTTTTTTTAAATCCAAGCATCCAACTCTTCAAACTGATTAATTCTGAAGGTAACTGACCCAAACCCCCAGAAGTTTCCCACTTACCACTGAGGTAAATTGGGAAACACTAATAGAGGCGCATCCATATGGCAACATTCTTACGTCCGCTTCACACCAATTTAGGTTATAGGTTCCTATCAATGCGGGTCCCGAGAAAGAATCGGACCACATTGTAACATTAAAATATAAAGAAAGATTCAAAATTCTCTTTCAATGAAAAGGCATCATGTCATTCAAGATAGTTGTCAAGAGTAAAACTGATACGGGTTGAATCTCATACATGAGAATAAACAAGAGCAGAAGGTGATCAAACATGGTGCAAGAAATTGTCCCACAAAATAGTGTGTTAGCAAATTCATCAGTGATTGCTAGGCAAAAAGAGGAATAGAATATGAAGTCATTCACGGAACAGAGAGAAGGTAGAGAGAACCTATCTTTAATACCATATTATGAAGGGAAATATCCAATTAATTACAGCGTCCTTAATACATACATATGTTGTTAATCAACAGAAAATTATTATATATATAGCCCTTATATTACCCGTATTTGCTTATGGTCCATAATGATATATATTTTTCAAAAATTTCACCATATTAGGATCAAGGATCAAATTGAGAGAGAATCAATTTGACAGCCTGTGGTAAGTACAAAAGAAAAAATAATCGAGTCGCAGGTCAAACTGAATAACCACAAATATACAGAATTGAAACTCTAGCGAACAACTCAATTTATTTGAACGCAAATCCCAATATCCCAATAACAAAAGGAATTCCTAAAATTCGTCAAAAGTGCTTTATATAGCTTCAGGACTTGTCTGCGGCTTTATTATCAAAATGAAAGGTACAGAGCAGCATAATTTGCTTTTAACTTTGTTAAGCACAAGACATTTGTATATTACCCATTAGATCAATTTACAGTCAACTGTTTGATCAACATGAATATAAATCATAATTACAGCAATATTTGTCCTTAAAGCGATCCTAGAGCCACAGAAGGTCCAAATTAAGATCCAAAAACAGACAACTTTGGGTCAGGAACGCTGAGTCAGGAATGCGAGTTGATCACTCGTGTTCTAGCAGTCTTCCCTGCTGCTACAGAAAATTCTTTTCCGAACTTTGGGACACCAACAAAAATGAGGTTGAGGCTAAGTTTTTCTCTTCCAAGCTTCCTTTAATTTGCAAGTAAACATAAGAGTTTATGCAATACTTTCTTTAGATCTTTGCTAGCTACAAAATCCTCTACAATCCAAAATGCAAGGATAGCTTTTTGCACTCTTAAGTAATCCTGCAAAGGAGAAAAGACAGCTCCATCAGCCCTCGAGACATTCTGGTAAAATGAAATCACTTTATCCTCCTTCGCAGGCATCAAACCAACTATTTATTTCCTCAATTACATCGGATACTACAATCTTATATTACCAAAGTGTGATGTTTTAATAACTTCTTCATTATGTATTCTTAGTACAGGAATTATATGTTATATAATGTTACAGTAGTCTAACAATTTAGTTTCAAACAAAATTGTCAGATTTGCATCTGTCTGTAATATTTCATAACTAAGAGAGGTTCCCCAAAGAAGGGTGTCATCCCTAACCAATTATGGCAAAAAAGGAAATTAGGAAATCAGTTGTAAAACGTTGATTCTTCTCAACAAAAAAACAATAATACTATGTCAGTTGCTAATTACTCAGATACAAAGGAAAAAAGACAAAGGATAATTTAGAATGATGTGCTAGAGAATGAGCGTTTAAATTAGGCAAAACAAAATCATTGGAAAATTGAGTGATTTTACTATGGTTAAACCTAGAGTTCTCTTGTGGTTCCATATATAAACATAAAAACAGAATCTAAAAATAGTTAAACTAATTGACAATATCTTTCATTTCATCCTCAATATCTTTCATTTCATCCAAGATTGATGTGAAGTATAAAAAATTGTAATATTGATGAAAACAAAGTGTTTGTCAGAGGGATTTGAGATAGCATGCTCTTAACTATTTATGTCAGATTATGAAACAATGGAACTAGACGGGCACAATAATGGAAGTGCATAGTGGCACATTATGAATCAAAGAGTAAATTGATCATTTACTCATGGAAGGCAAAGGTCTATCTGATTTGCTAGTTTTCTTTTCCAGGCTAAAATGGAGAGACAAACTTGCTTAGGCTCTGATTTTAGTCAGTCAATGGATGATCAAACGATTCCAGTTAAGGTACACTATGAAATGTGTTAGAAGCCAATTTTATAAGCAATGTATCTACATCTACTTCTGTGACTATTGGTTAGCCAGGAATGCAACTCAAATGAAAGAGCTACAGTAAAATTTGTATTTCAAGAAAAGGTTGAAAGGAAAAAGGTAAGTAAATTTCATCATGTTAGTATATTCAAGGCTGGTAATGGTCAGCATGATAATCAAAGCAAAGCAAATCTTCCAATTTCTTGAAAAAAAAAAAGATCAAGGAATCTTTAATAATCCATAAGAAAGAATTAATCAGAATTTGACAAAGTTGACAGAGATGTTTGCTGACTATTGCGAAGTGGAACTAAACCAGGACACTTCCAATTGCACAATAATTTAGTAGTGTTATTCACTGTAGGATAAACCAATATATACGAAAAGAACCACGAAGGGGAATACAATAGCAGGATGAGCATATAGAGATTGATCAAGCATATGAAAAGAGCCAAGCAGAGCAACTACAATTGGATTACTTTTCTAACCATTCCAATCTAAGGCGCAAGTCACTCTAACTTGGAAGTTCATCATTCTCTGCAACACCACCTAGAACTACATCATCTGCTTAAGCTACTTAAACAACCCATTTGAAACAATGGTGCAATGTTGGATCAACTGATATGCACTTTCAGTAGCCAAGCCAATAATTGGTTTATAACCTCGAGAAGATACTCAATATGGCAGGTCATCTAGATTAACGCAGGTTATCTTGATCAACTATAAATGTTGGTGATGTTTTGTTGAGAAGATCATTGGGGGGGGGGGGGCATCCAACATGTGCACGTAGATGGACTAAGTCAACACATCAATGATTTAGATGAAAGTGAAGAGAGCATGGGAGGATGATATCACCTCCTCCATGACCCTCGCTTCTTCAAAATGCCAAGGAGCTACTTAACATGTTTGCAAGCAAGACACCAAAGAACCTACTAATCAAGATCATGAATGTCAAAATCAATCTATACAAATGAGTTTGCCGAGTTGGGTAATTTTAATAAAGGTCATTCTTTCCGAAGAAATCAATCATCTCAGAAAGATTGATGAAGAAGTTTAAGAACCAGAGATTAAAAAAACAAGAAATAAGTTAGGCTACACTAGAAAATAAAAGGAATCAATTGAAATTTAGTAAAATTGAATTAAAAATGGGATCGATTGAAATTTTGTCAAATAAGGTTAATTTAGTAACACTCAGTTAATCTAGCCAGTTTTTTCATTGATTGCAACTTGAACTCAAGTAAAAAAAAAGGAAGGAGATAGTATCTGCAACTGACTTGAATCCCAGCTTAAATAGTTTAGCCTTATCGCCACTCAAGACTTCATGAAATTGACCATTTAGCCTTAGTGTACACTAGCTAGGCCAAGCATCCCATCCATCCCTATCACTCAATATCAATTGAGAGGTTATGTCTGTTGAGAGAGAATTTAATGCCCCTTTTTCAAAGGCAATGGCCTCAAAAACCCCTTTGTACACATCAACACATCAACAATGCAATATTACTTTATAAATTTATATCTATTAACATAATAATCATGATGACGAATTGATGACAATAATAATTGATTCTATTGATATATGATATCACAATAACATAATCTAATCTAATTAATTTTATTGTTTATTATTGTAATAAGCTATTGATAATTTGATATTTAATGAAATATATATATATATATATATATATATATTCTTATTGTGATTGAACATCATTTGTTATATGAAATTATTTAATTTTTTTATTTTTTACATTTTATTAATTATTTGAATTACAATGATTCAAACGATCTAATACAACTAATACATGACTTCCCGACCATTCAATCCTGATAGTGCTAGCTATTTTAACAACCACAAATGCAGTTGCAGAAGGTTTTGGTCATTGAGTAGTTCATTTCTTTATCTAAGAACTCCCTATTCATGATGCTTGCCTTTGCAACTTAATCCACATTTGTTATAAATGTGAACAGCATCAACGACAAGGCATCAATAGAAGGCGCAGGTAGAATCATAAAATAGGGGCAAGGTGAGACGGATCATGGGTTATATGATAAATGGAAAATTACAGTAGAAAAGATGATTGATGACATATCAGTGTAACAAAGAAACTCAATCGCATCATAGTCACATTATTGATTTTAATTATAAGATAATGTCATGTTTATAAGCATTTGGTTGACTGAACAGCACAAGGCTGTTAATGCGATTTTAAAACCATGAGGTATCTAGCATAGCATCAAATGTTTTTGAGAGTGCAAGCACATTTCATCCTATTTGTTAGCTAAAAAATATTTTTGATATTGCTTGGTATATGAATACTGTATTTAAATAGTTATTCTGCTCTTTTTATGATTTATGATAAAATGCTAAGGAAATTGTTGGAATTTTTAAAACTCATTCACAACAACCTAGTACAAAGGTAAAATCTTTAGCATTAGAGTATCATGGTAGTGTATACATCCTGAGCTATAGCTTTAACAGCATTTTTTTTTTTTATGACGCGTTCACTGTAGACAACTAGAAGGCAAAGGTTATTAGGAATGGAGCAATACACTTGTAAGATTAAATCTTAAAAACCCTTAGGCCAGAGTGATAATAAAGACATGCTTATCCAAGCACCCAGGGGATGAGATAAGGATATGCATCATGTATTAAATCTACATGGCAATCAACCAATCCATTTTTACTCCAAATGTTTGATTTTGAAAATTCCATATCTAACAAGTCATGCTACAATCTTTTCTAGCAAGTTTATTGGCTCAAACATTAACAAGGTTCCTCATACTAAATTATTATGTACCCATTTTTATTGGCTTAGTTAATTAGCAATTTGCAGATGTTTATTAAACCTAAAATTTGGGATTGCCTCCATGAATTGGATATAACCCACTCAGAAGGTCAAGCAGTATATGAATTAGCAGCCTAAAATAATGATTTAGATTTTGATAAAAAAAATTAAAATAATAGATAAGAATTTATGATAATTCATAAGACGGACAACTGTTTTATAGTGCCATCAGCGACAATTGGGTTCCAACAAGAATGCAATAATGTTAGAAAACAAAGACTATTCATTAGATGCAATGTATTGTCACAGGATAATGTGGCCATCATTATAATGCAACTAAAAGGAAATACACAAGAGCACTGTGTCATAGACAGCTTATAGCTAGAAGAGTACTTGTAACAAGCAAAAGGAGTCCAACTTATAAAGAAAAATGGGAACAAAGAATACAACAGCATACCTTATTTGATGCAACGATAACTGCAAAATGTGACTATCCCAACATTACTTCAGCGAATCAAGAACCATCAACTCTAAGAAATTCTTTCAGTTGATTAATCATCCTTCTGACCAGGGAAAAAGACACGTTGATGAGGATGAAAATGAGAGGCACTTGGATCTAGGAAATCCAAAAGAAATAGAGAGAATCTATAAAACAAAACGAGATACTTCTTTTTGCAAACAAAGCTATCAAAGAAACAGTCCAACTTTCATGTGCAATAAAACCAGCACTTCCTGTAAATTGTTGCTAGGGATGGTATGTTGTAACTTCATTAATCATAAGTAATGAGAAGCATTGGAATCACCATGAGAGAAGTAACAAGGATATGCTAATCTTATATCTGAATACAAATTTTCAATAATCAATCAAAGTGCCTCAATTGTCATCCAAACCTAACGCAAGTAGGCTTCCTATTGATCTCCATCGTACAGCTAGCAGAGAAAACAAAAGACACCTATGAAGTAATTTCTAGCGCTATCATAGGCTTTTAGCCCGCTTAAGTTGAAAAACTGTAGATTCTTCTTACAGTCAATCAAAACAAGTATAAAAAAAGAACATACATAACATATTTAAAGACGAGAGTAATCAGAAAAAGCGCATGAGTGGTTTTACATAAAACAAAAAGAGAAGAACGACAGAACATCTGCGAATTACAACATTAAACATATAAAAATACCAAATAATAAGGTCAGCGAAAAAACAGCAATCGTGACAAAAATACACAGCTAAACCTCACTTCAACGATAACAAAAAGAAGGAAAATCAAACATTGAAAAAAAAAATACAAAAAAAAAGGAGAAAGATATCAGTGCTGATAGAGCGAGGGAAGGAGAAGAGAACGAGGCTCGCCTGCTACCTTCGTTGACTTCGAAACTTCGGCGCTTTCAGCATGCTGATGCGTTGTCGATCCAGCAGAGAAATCGACCTATTCTTCTCGATCTATCTATTGTAGGGTGAGTGCGAGAAAGAGCGGCGGAACGGGAGCGAGCTCAGCAGGCCCCGTGCGAGAAAACTAGGGTTTCGAGTGCGGTAGGGGAATTGGGAAAGTGGACGTGGCGGGCGGGAGGTCGATGAATGATGACTTAGGCGCATATATATAGACCGTGGTTAGAATCTAATTCTATGGCGGACAAGGGTTACTCATTATGAACCTTTCCTTACTCATCCATATCACGACAAGTTAATATACTCCTAAGTAATAAAGGGAATTATTATAAATTTTTTTACTACTTTAACTTTTATACATATATATTTCCATAAATTACATCAACCATAGTTATTAGTTCAGCTTTTTACCAAAGGGTATACATGAAATACTAAAATTACCAAAATGTACACGGTAGTTTGAAATTTACCAAATGGTGCACCTTTTTAACTGTTTTTTTTCCTTTTTTACCTTATGACAAAATCATCAATTCATTGTATTCATATTCTCGCTCTCTCTGCTGCATGCAAGTTTTTTTTTTTTTTAATTTTTCCTCTCTTCTCTTTCTCTTTCCTCTTATTTTTTTTCATACATACACACATACACATTTAGGCATGATATGTTAATATCAGGCCTATGATATGAATATATCAGGCCTATGATATGAATATATCAGGTCTATGATATGAATATATTATGCCTAAATGTGTATGTGTGTATGCATGAAAAAAATAAGAGGAAAGAGAAAGAGAGAGGAAATTTTTTTTTAAAAAGTTGCATACAGCACAGATATAGAGCGAGAAAATGAATACAATAAATTGATGGATTTATCAGAAGGTTAAAAAGGGAAAAACAGTTAAAAAGGTGCGCTATTTGGTAAATTCTAAACTACCGTGTGTTTTTTTGGTAAATTTAATATTCGACGTACGTCCATTGGTAAAAAAAACTATAGTTCTAAACTAGTTTGATCTAAAATTTACCGCATAAATAAATAAAAATATATTGATCCGGTCCGAAATTAAGGGATGGATCGATTTTTTCATGTATATATATGCGTCCAAACCCTTTTGATAGATCGGATGCATGTCATGTCGGTTCCTTTTAGGGCTGCTCTCATCGGATCGGCAATGAAACTTATTGATCCTCTCAGGTCAAATATTAGAAAAATGAGGATATAATGGAGTAAGAAATAGCGATGTTCAATATTCACCACTGTTATCTTATATAAGGAGTGAAGAAATGGACATGATGTTAAACAGGATGCAACTCTTTCTTTTTCACAAAAGGGGGCGACATTTTCTGGTGCTATTGCAACTAGGGGTGAGCATTCAGTTTATTCGGTCTATTCGATTTATTCAAAATTAATCTTGTATAATTTTATTTTATTGATTTTTATACAAATTTGATA
>JBAMIB010000044.1:3804865-3814909 GCA_037177415.1 Kaempferia rotunda | reverse complement strand
GGGGCGATCACTGCTTATAGGGAGCATTGACCAAAGACCCTCAGACGACCTAGTCAACCTAGACGATAGCAAAAACGTTCATTTCACCTGAATAATTTCTCAACTATCTTTTTGCTATACTATTTTCAACGCCTATAATTTTATAATTACTACCAAATCTCTAAAATTTGTTATAATTTGTTACGGCAGTAAAAGATAAGATGATACATTAAGCAAATAATTAAAATTCAATTCTCACTCGCGACACTACCATTGAATTATCAATGAAGTCGAGACGTTACGTTCAGAAGTCACGGTGTTCTTAAAAATATTCATATATAAAAATATTCATATATAATTACCTAATTATTATAAATTTATAATTAAATATAAAAATTTCATCATTATTCGAAATTCCCATTTATCCGTAATTCTAATTGAGTCCACTCGTCGGGCAAGTAAATTCCATTGCCTTCCAGTTGTGACAGAGAAGCCTGCGTTCGCCCAAACCAGATGCAATGCTTTTCGAATCATCATCGTCATGATTCCACGGTGTATCTTCTGTCCGGGTCGTAATTTCTAGGGTTCGTTTTCGGGTCTCTCGGGAACTTCTGCGGTGCACTGGAGTGGAAGAGAGGAGGGATGTGGCACGAGGCGCGGAGGTCGGAAAGGAAGGTCATGACCTGATGGACGCGGCCCGCAAGCGGGCTCAGCGTCGCGCCGTCTACCTCGCCAAGCGTCGGGGTGATTCCCAGCAGTTGCTTCAGGTAGCCGGGACCAGGTGCCGCTTCCCCCGCGATGACGGCTTGTACCAAACTGCGCAGGATCAGCACTGACTGTATGTTCTCCGCACCTTTCCTTTGATTCGTATTATTCGTTTGGTTTGATTCTTTGGTTCTTTCATGTGTAATGTTTGTTTTTCAATGTAATTAGAGGCATGCAACTTCGTCTCTCTTCCGTGTAAAAAAAAAAAAAAAACTTCGTCTCTCTTCCGTGTTAAAAATTTAATCTGTGCGATGTGATATGGAAAGCGCCGCCTTTGTGATCGATTAGGCTTTGCCATTATAATTGCCATAGTTGATATTGGCAGGAATTGCATTAACTTAGTAAGAAAGCAATAGAGAAAAAGAGAGGATGAACCAAAATTGGTGTTTTGTATTTCACTACTTGATTTCTGTACATTGTCAATGTTTTATAGAATAAGGAAATGAATGTAAAAGGTATCTACAAGATATAAACGGTATCACACTAAATTAAAATCTCTGATTTGTAGCTAGATAATATCAAATCAAATGATCCCTGATTTTGAGCTTCTCGTGTGGGATTATCCGCATATTGCACTGATTGTATGGGATTATCCTTAACATTCTTAACAAACTTATATTTTTTGTGCTTCTAGGAGTGCTAATTTTGTGATGTTGTGAAATTGTTGAGATTAACTTCTCCCAATAGATAACTGCTTTTTGAATATTGCTAGCGTGGCATCCTTCATGCGGTCTGCTCTTTATAAATCATGACCACATGTTAGAAACTCTGTTTACTTCCTATTGGATTTGACAACTCAATTTAGCAATTCTGTTTTAGTTATAAGATTCCATATTAAAAAATCAAGTCTTTACCCTTCATAGAATGGCTTATTAAAGCCTGTGCTTTCACTTTGCATTTAGAAACAATGTTCCAACTCTCGCACTCAATGAGCGCTTAACAGGGAGTCCCCAACATTTTCCTTGTCTTGCAGTCTAAAAGTCAAATGTTGTCTCCCAGTTGTTACAGTTTCCTAGCTAGCTTTTATATTTCACAATGTGTATATGTCACAGATCTATTGCATTTGGCGGTTCTCCAAAACTTGATTACTTATTATACCAAATCTAGATGACTTGTTATGACTTCTAAGCTCTTGATGCAAGAATCTAATTTGTGATGACTGATATGAAAGGTAGAATAGCTATTTTACTTCTTGGGTCCAAATGTGAGATCAGTTGCTTGTTAGGTAATAACTGGGGAGAGAACTTTTTACTGCTTCACTACTGTCGTTGCTGTAATGCTGTCCATAATTTAATTAGTTGCAACATAACAATTACTCTAGTTGAAATGTTGATGCATCTGTATTTCTATGAGTTTCTTTGAATATTTCAGTTCTTTTAGTTAATCTTTCTTTTCCATCGTTGTTCTTATTGTAGGATACCATGGAATGGGAAGCAAGATATATTGATTGATAGGTGAATACTTTCATGAATTTAATCACATAATGTTGCCAGCCATGATAGACTTTTTTTCTTCTTTTTCTGAGCAGATTTGATGGCCGAGCACTGCTTGATTTTGTTCGAGATCATACTTCCCGTAATAATCATTTTCAACAGAAACTTGAGGAGGAGGAGGAAGTAGAAGAGTTTGTTAATTTCGAGCGTTACCAGGATTTAGTTAAACTTCAGCGTAGAGGATGTCTGTAGTTTTTGGCTATCTCTCCCATATCATATTTTTTAAGATTTTGTTATGTTACAGTTAATTTAAAAATTCTGATGTCTATATTAATTTGGGTTTTTATAATATAATCTGAAAATTTTTAGGATACGGTCATATATATAATAAAGAAGTTCTTTACAGTTTCTGATGAAGATGGTTTGCAACATGTTCACCAAGAGTTGGAGGAGAAAAACACACTTCCATTTCTGTTTGAGAGGTACAAGAATTACTTGTTTCGGTTTTTCTTTCAAAGACGTTGATCTAGTTAAGTGTACTTGACATGTAGCAGGCAAGTCATATAGCCCTGACAAAAGGAGGCTTTGCTTTGTGAAGAAAATCTAGGAAATACTACAGAAAAAAGTAATCTGTATAATTTGGATTAGCTTGGTTAGGTGTTATGTTGTTTCTCGAAAGTCATGAGACAAAAATTGTCATGTTTGAGATTTGAGAACCTGAATTTTACTTTTATGCCACCAGAAAAGAATATTATTGGTAATGAGCAAAAATCCTTTTTTTGTTTTGTTTATACACTTATCATTTGTGCATGAGAATGTTTTACAAAGGCCCAATCATTTTGATCACTCAGAAGGATTTGTCCCATTGCAGAAGAACGTGTGATGCGGGTTCGATAGAGCAATATTCTAGAAGTCATAACTTTGACTCTGGTCACAGAACGAGGCGCTCTTAGGCTTGAATCGAAGCTCGTTCAGAGACCTAAATTTGTTACGGATGGAACGCATAACAGTTGAATTTCATATCCAAAAAGCATCGTTTAGAGCATTTTCGGAGGCCAAAACACTTTTTTTTACTATTTTTAGTAATTTTTATTTTTATGGTATTTAAGGTATTTTAATATTTTCTTATTTCAATCTAGTTGTGGAGTAATATGGTTCTGGACAGAGTATGTCGTTTTGTGATCAATGCTGTGAGTTGTGAAAATATCATATTAAATATTTAAATGGAAAATCACCCCAAACCGTATAAATTAACATGGCTTAAGAATGGAAGTGAAGTATCAGTTTCTAGAATGGCTCTTATTTTTTTTTCTATTGGACTTGAAGAGTGAGTATTATCAAATTCACATTACGCCTGGGGATGAATGAAAAACAACTTTTATGACTAGGGAGGGGTTGTATGAGTGGCTTGTGATGCCTTTTAGTTTATCCAATGCCCCTAGTACCTTTATGTGTGTGATGAATCAGTTGTTGTAGCCATTTATTGGTAGATTTGTTGTGGTGTATTTTGATAATTTCCCGATATATAGTGCAACTCTAGAACAACATCTACATCACGTGAGAGAGGTTTTTAATGTGTCGCACTAAGAAAAAGTTTATGTTGCTGTGAAGAATGTGTTTATGTCCCCTAAGGTGTTGTTTTTAGGGTATGTGATTTCAGGAGCAAGTTTGGAAGTTGACAAAATTAAGATACAAGTAGAAAGGATTGACCCTACACCGACTACCTTAACAGGAGCAAGAAGTTTTCACCTTATTTTATAGGAGTTTCATTGTTTCTTTCAGCAACATTATGACTCCTATAATAAAATGTTAAAAGAGTTGCAGATTTGAGTGGACTTAGGATGCAGAGTCAACTTTTAGATTGATTAAAGAATGACTCACAACGACACCGATCTTAGTCCTTCCAGATTTTCACAACCATTTAAGTTACACAGATACTTCCAATGTTGGTGTTGGTGCAATACTCAATCAGAATGATAGACCACGACATTTTTTCATGGACAAATTTTTTGGAGCAAAACTTAATTGCAGTACTTATGATGTGGAATTTTATGCAGTTGTGCATGCCATGAGGTATTAGAGTCACTTTGTTCCACAGAGAATTTGTTTTCTACACAGATTATGATTCATTGAGACACCTAGACTAGCAGGACAAGGTATCACCCCGCCATGCGAGATGAGTTTCTTATTTGGAGCAATTTACTTGTGTGGTTAAACATAAAACATGGGTTGCTAATCGAGTGGCAGATGCTTTAAGTCGCAAGAGAAACTTTCTAGTTACTGTGTAGGTCGAGGTGCCATGGTTTGACTCATTTTGTGATTTGCTTGGTACTGATCCTTATGTTTCGGTGATACTGCAAGACGTACAGGCGGGAAAGAAAATAATTTTTTTCCGCATGATGGATTTATGTTTAAAGGTAATCATTTATGCATCTCAGAGTGTAGTCTTCGCTTGCAAATAATCAAGGAGTTGCACTGTGAAGGTCATGTTGGTCATGACCGAACGCTGCATTTGGTTCAAATTTCCTACTTTTGGTCGACATTGCGATGAGAAGTAGAGAAATACGTGCAGAGGTGCAAAATTTGTCAACTCTCTAAGGAGGCAACCACTAACGCGGTTTTGTACATGCCTTTGTCGATCCCTTCTCGGCCTTGGATTGATATTTGCTTGGATTTTGTGCTAGGCCTGCCGCGTACCCAACAAGGTTGTGATTCCATCTTTGTTGTCGTTGATAGATTTTCTAAGATGGTTCATTTTATTCTTTGCAAGAAGACTACAAATGTTGTTATGATGGCACAAATGTTCTTTCGGGATATCTACCAACTACACCAATTTTCTTAGCCATTTTTGGCGTAGCATATGGATGATGGTTAATACATAGTTGAATTTTAGTAGTACATATCATCCTCAGACGAATGGACAAACAGAGATTGTGAATAGGCCACTTAGAAACTTACTGCATTGCGTAGTATGAGACCATGTGAAGAGTTGGGACAAGAAGTTGTGTTAGGCGGAATATGCTCACAACCATGTCGTGAATCATAGTACTGGTTTTACCCATTCCGGGTGGTTTATTCAAGGTTGCCTCGTGGTCAACTGTATTTGTTACTGTTGCCTATACAGGTCTAGTACGCAGTAGGACAGCTGACTTCGTGGATTGCTTGTAGGAGATCAATAAAATGGTATACAATCATTTTGTTCATCTCTAATTTTAAGTAGAAAAATAGAGCAGAGTAAAAGCGATGACACTTAGAGTTTGATATTGGTGACTTCGTGTGGGTAGTTTTAACAAAGGATTGTTTTGCTGCTGTGGATTACAGCAAATTATCAGCCAAGAAAATTGGTCCGCTCGAGATTATTGCCTAGTCATATTCGCATTGTCAATGTTTTTAATGTGAAGCATTTGATTCTCTTCCATGGTGATTCCTCTGATGATGACGTGACCAACAATTTGACGGTGAATTTTCCCCACCCAGAGAGAATGATGCAGGTTCAACACAACAATCCTCCAAAGGCCATAATTTTTTGACTTAGGTATCAGAACGAGGTGCTCTCAAACTTGAATCGAAGTTGGTTCAGAGACCTAGATTTGTTACGGGTTGAACCATAACGGTATCCAAAAAACATCGTTTATGACATTTTCAGAGGCCAGGACACCTTTTTTACTATTTTTAGTAGTTTTTGTTTTTATGGTATTTAGGGTATTTTTGGTATTTGCTTATTGTAATTAGGGTTTTGGGTCTATATGAGTGTCCTGTTTAATGTTTTGAGATAATTTTTGGATTAATAATATTTTTAGCCACGGTCTCCTTCCACCATCTGAACGGTGGGTTTTCCTTTTTCCTTGTATTTTATTGAATCTATAGGGATTAGAAGGTTGCTTCCGGTATTCATATGCGAATCAACGGATTCAATAGTTATCCGGTGCGTCAATGTGAGATGGCATAAATCTATGGTCAATCATGTTCTTATATCTTATTCTTGACTACTTATTTTGGATTGTTTTAGAAACATAGTTACTTTCTCAATGCATTCGATTAGCTAGATTCGAACATCTTCCACTTTGTTTATTGTGGTAGCCTTTGTAGATGGTTTGTGATTGATGGGAGAGTATATACATCAATCACTAGGATATGAGACTGCTATTATGTTTATGATCTTGTGAGTTGTTACAACCTGCTTTTATGTTGATATTTCCTGAAAACCTTTTGTATTATGCCAAGTTCATGATTTTGATGAATAACCATGTAGCAATGTTTATTTAATTGTATAAGTATTTGTGTTTTCATTGAGGAATCCTTTTTGAGATTTCCACATTGATTTTTATGTTTTAACATGATAATTATGTGCACTAAAATTAAATCGTTATTGTAATAGTCCCCAGGCTGCACAGCCCCTCTGTAAGCAAAGGCTCTTACTCACAGGTGGGGTTCTCCTACAAAGGGAATGCTCATGATGAATCCCAAAATGCTGACAGTGGAAATGAGGATGTAGATGATGAAGATGATGATGAGGAGAAAGACTTCAGTGGTGATGATAGTATTGATGATAGGATGGCAACTATCGCTAAAGAATTTGGTATCAAGAGATATAACTGGCTTGCCTATATGGACAAAAAGGTCATGGAGGAAGAGAGAAGACAGAAGAAGATAATTAAAGGAGATCCTGCTATAGTGAGTAAATGATTATTTTATACTTGTATGATGAATGGCCTGTTTTAACTCATTGTCTTATAATTCTCAGAAAAAATTGAGTCGCAAGGATAGAAGGAAGGCCTCTCAAATGGAAAGGGTAAGAGAAAATGAAGTAGCACGAATGATAGGAAGGGCTCCCCATCATGATCCCTACAGGTAGAAATCACAGTAATTACTCATTGACAGAATTTTTATGGAACTAAGTGATACAGCTAACATTCCTTATCAGTGTCCTAATTATGTTGTTAATGAATCCCTCAAAAACACTGAGAATCACGTAGAAGTCCCACATATGAAGCTTATCCCAGGAGCAAGAGATATGCATTAAATGGCCTTTTCCCCCAAAAAATGTATTTATTAATGTTAGATTCTCCTTTGTTTAACTTTTGCCTTTATTTCAATAGATTGCGATCCAGATGTAGGTCTTATTCACCTTCATTGTCCAGACGTCATGATCGCAGTTCTCATGGTGATAATGGGCATCTAAGCAAGTCAAAGCCTCTGAAAATTGAGTATATCACAGAGTTTGGTGATACACATGATTTGGATGGTCAAACGTTTGAAGGAATTTCCCCACCATCATCCCATTGCAAGCTGATGCAATGAACCGGTCGGGGCACTTGACCTTTAATATTTGCAAATCTAGATTGGGAACTTTTCTGTGCTGCAGCTTATTCTGATGGCCATTCTGGTTTCCTAAAGCCAATTATAATGGGGTTCAGGGGTTGGTGGAGAAACTGACTTGCGTGGGAACTTGAAGAACCCCAGTCCAGGAGGAATCTCAAATTTTTGATACTTGTCAAATCACTAACCGTTGTGCATTTTGCAGGCCATCTGGTGATCAAATCCTCGAAGCACTTCATGTTGTTCCTGCATCTTCTTTGTCTCTTGAACAAGAAAAGATTGCTAAAATGTTGTGACAATCATTGACAATGAGGTAGGATGTTATTTAACTTCATGTTGTAGCAGTCTGAAGATGTAGGTGATGATTCGTATTAGTGTAGGCAAACTATTCTCTGTCGTGTGAATAATAGGATCAATTACTAGAGTCTGACAATGACATGCATTCTCAAATTAGCAGTATATTTCTAAGATGAAAGTAATTGGACTAAGGTAATTAAGGCCATCAGTACTATGAGTTTATCTTTTTTGTCTTTGGACTTTGTAACTAGGTGGATAAAAATTTTAAAAGACGCTAATCTGTCCTGGTTTCTTGGTTTTGTTTAATCCTCCTCATCATCAGCGATTGCAAAACTCAGCAAAACCCCTATTGGGGGATTATCAAAAACTCAACTAGGCGAGAAAAAGGAAACTCCTCAAGAGCGACTCAAAAGGATAATGAGTAAACAATTCAATAAACAAAGTAAAGTTTCTGACTCATATGTGCCGGAGGTACCTGGGGTTCTCTGAAACATATTTCTTTCATTCTGGGGTTTTCTTCAAAACATATTACTTTCATCATTTCATGGTTAATGACTTTAATGTAATAATGAGGTTTTATCCATATTATACGAGAACTTTATGATGTGGCTGCTCATGGATTTGTACTGTAGTTCGGAAAGACACTGCTGCTGAGATGGTTAAAAAGCGAGAGCTGGAAAGACAACGAGAGAAAAGCTTGCTGAAGCAAGCAGGATAAGACGGTATAGTCTTCATAGTCATAGTAGAAGTTACAACTCTTCACTGCCAAGGTACTTATGCATTATTAATAGCTAGATTTTGAGTATGAAATTGTATTGAGAATTCTGTATTTGTGGTTTTGATGTGTTCGTCACCCTTCTTACCATTGAACCAACTGGTTCTGTATTGAATGATTTGATCATGTTTGAAATTGGCAAAAGCTGAACTATCGGTAAGTGCCAGGAGTAAAGGAGCGAGGGAGGTGTTAGAATGGAGACCAGGTTGCCCTGGCCTTCCAATCCGAGGCTCAAGTTAGATCTCCAAAGATATAAAAATGTAGGGAAGATGAACAGTAGTTGAGTAAGGAAATATGAGTGAATATAGTAATGAGCATACAACCTACCTTGACCCGCAAGCGCAGAGTTTTTTATAGCACGAAGGAGTGATGTGCCATATCAAAGGCTGGATGATGTGCTTCTGATAACTATCATATCCTAGTAAGGAGAGTATTCTATTGTTGTATCGGAACATCACATCACCCATAAATGGTACTAACTCTGACTGCGAGTGGGGAGATGAACACCGAAAAAGTTGTCGTCCACGTGGATTTGGAGATCGCCGACGAAGTGAAGAACTGTTCTCTGTCCAAGGAAAAACTCAAAGAAAACGTTAGAGGCCAAACAAGGAGAGGTGTCCCCTTGTTTGGTCCTCCGACGCTCAAATTAGTCTCTGACAATGAAGAAAAAATGAATTGGTGTAGATGTAGAATTTTGCGCATCTATAATGCTTATGAGAGACTATATTTATACCTATAGAGCTAGCGTCGTTTTATGGTAAACATGGTTACGATTGATTCCTTTACTTAACGAGCTTTCCATAATTGGGCTCCGTGATTTACGCCTAACGGCTGCACATGTCCTTCTGGAAACTTCTCCCGTATAAGGAATCACACCTGTCCACTTCAGGGAATATTCTTTTGACATCTCGTTGGACTAAGCGACAAAGAGAACTCTTGTCTTTTTGGGCCGATCGGTGATGACATTCCGATCGGCAATGCATTGCGAAGACACTTCAGAAAGTAGTCCGTTCGGATACGCCGTTCAAAAGACTAATGAGAAGGTATATTCCCTTCTTGAGCATATTGTGCTTGTAGTCCGTCCGGACACACAATCCGGACAGTTGGTAAGCGATAACTTCTATTGCGGAGAGCAGGCTCGTTCGGATAAGCTATCCGACTGATTGCTTTGTTCGTCTGCTCCGTCTGACCGGCCGCGTTGTCTAGTTGGTCCGGTCGGCTTGCTCCTCCGCCTTTTAAATGGGGGATAACTACTGGTAGCAGGACGAGTGCTCCATTCGCCTGACTAGCTAACTACTTCCTTTAGGGATGACGTGGCTCTTTTGTTGACTTATATTGACCTGACTTCTCTTCACCCGCTTGCCCATTACTTTGTCGGTACGCTATTGATGTGAATGCTTGCTGAATGTCATAGCTGGTACACCATTCCCCGATCTGACATCCTTGGAATTGTCTCTCATTATCAGATATGAGACG
>JBAMIB010000044.1:3774330-3785698 GCA_037177415.1 Kaempferia rotunda | reverse complement strand
ATGGGGAAGAGGTGATCGAGTGAGAAATCACCGAGTAGAAGGAGTAGGGAAGTCAGCGCTTGCGCGAGGAGAGGAGAGAAAGGTTCAGCACTATTTGTAGAGGGATCGGGGAAAAATAGATTAGGGACTTAGGTTTAGGAGGTATTTATACCCAGGTCTAATTAACCAACTATAAGTTAATTAAACAAATCAACTCCCAGTAATGGGTATTCCAAACGGGCTATCCTTTGAGCCCCATTATCATCCCCGTAACCTAGTCCTACGAGCTCCGAAAAATTCATGAAAAATGTCTAAAAATTCCAGAAAAGTCCCCCAATGTTATTTCTCAAATAATATCTTATCATATTTTTATTATTTATGGGGTATTTTACATTCTCCCCCACTAATAAAAATTTGGTCCCCAAATTTCCTGCTCATACTCTGGAATCCTCATCCAAGGGTAATATCCAAATAGTATACTCATATACTACTCCATCTTAGTATCATAAATGAATCTCTAACTGCGAGGGGATCAAAGGTTTCCCAATAAAACCATAAGATTATCCACATCTAAATCAGTAGTGATGACTCTATGGGCCATGAGCTCACTATGCTTCTGCTACACCTGCACAACCATCCAACCATTTGTGGGTAAATCGACTTCCTTTGAAATCCTCAAATCGACTTCCTCTGAAATCCCTAACGCACCTTATCAATAGATCCTCTAATATCCGTAGAGTGCGCTCAGTGTGTTTAAGGCTGGAAAGCTATAACCAAGAAAACCTTTGTAGCCAGGGTCTGGTATAAACCCTGCCATATCCGAGAGGTGAGTCACGGATCTATACCTAGTATGATACTAATAAATGTAAATCATAAAGTCTAGTGATCACCTTCACAATACAACTCTGCTAATCGATCCACAGAATCTGTCCCACTGATCGTTAGACATACTAGACATCGTGCTACAACATCCACGATGTCCTTCCTCGTGTCATTCCAGCAATATGAACATATCAAATCTCTACTGATAAAGGTACCCCCCCCGAATGAATCACAAACCTAGGTCAATGTGCTTCCTATCCTAAATCCTCCAGGACCAGATGTGACTCAAAAATAATCAAACTCCCACAGTAATAAATCGTACAATTTATCAATAGCATGTGTCGATGCAAGTACCAAGGATATATCGCTAAAATAGGTGTCTCGCTCCACTAACAAAGATACTAACATATGTGGGAGTCATGCTCCACCACAAGTAAACTGTCAAGAGTGTAAGCAATGCTCCACCACCAACAATACAATAATGTGGGAGCTACGCTCTACCACAAGCCAAACCATAATGTGAGAGTCATGCCCACCACCAATAACTAGCATATGTGGGAGTAACACTCCACCACAAGGAATACGTAAAAAATGTGGGAGCAACGCTCCAGCCCAGGTAACCTATCCGATGTGGGAGCAATGCTCCATCACAGACTATATAACATATGTGGGAGCAACACTCCACCACAAGTAATACAAAATATATGGGAGCAACGCTCCACCACAAGCAATACAAGTGACCAAGATACCCAACACTCAAGTTGTGGCATGCACGAGATCACTCTACCACATATCACTGTGGGTTGCCAGGGTATAATACCCAAGGTTAATTATACAGGAAGAATATCGCAATCATTGTCAACTCTCTCAACATCATAGTGGAGACACAGTCGTCAACCACTCGTAGGAGACATTAGTTGACAGGACATACAACAACTATATATTGTAGGGATTACTCTCATAGTAACCAACTGCATCCACAGGATATATGAACCCTATGCAATGATACCACATCATACCTACCGTTATAAAACCATAGGTATCTCTAATATCTCTCAATCAAAGGTGCACATACCAATTAAGTCTAATCAACATGGTACCCGACTTAATACATATCAAACCTGTAGATATCCACAAAGAGTTTAATCGACTTATATCTGAGACATTTAATTATTTCCCTCCTTCATTCCGAGATTGCTGCAATCTTAGGTAGGCATTTCGTAACAATGAAATATGCTACTCTTTGAACACCTTCTCATCAGTCAGACCTTCCTACACGGTTAAATGGAATAGGCATCCACAGAATCCATGACAGTTTACCTTTAGCTCAAATGCCATAGCAACCTCTAGCACAAAGGCCACAGCAAGGTGACCGCAAACAACGTGAATCAATATAAGCTAGTATTAGAATGACATTTATACCGCAGTAAATCTTAGGAAGATCCCTGGTTTGGGATTCTCCAGTAATTATCAGTCCAAAAACTATTTCAGCATCCAAGGATCACTAACACCCCACCTCATTCAAGACAAACCGCAAGCTACACGATAATGCTACCCTAATGTTAATCCCTTTGATATTCCTTATCAATCAGTGTTGTCCCTGTTTAAGAAGAATTCCAAATGATGATGATCTAACTCTTTAAGAAGAATTCCAAGGAATAAAATATTTCCCATTTATACTCCCGTTTATGTCATCAAATCATAAATGAAATTTTCTTTTCATTATGTTCTTTCTAGTCGTCATGGTTGACTAAAAACATTATAGCTGATTATCCAAATATAAACCAGCTTAATATTCAACTAATTTTGTCTCATTCTCCAGAATCGAACCAAAATATTCCTTAATTGCACAAAAAGACGCGTGATGTAGTTGTAGATGATATACTGCCAAATCTAGCATGGTTTGAAATAAAACAGTTCTGTCAAGATTTTGCAGAAACAACTGAATGAAGTAACGCTTGAGTTAAACCTATTGATTGTAAAGATTATATCATGAGCTGACGTAGCTAAACCAGGTACGAAGCCAGGTTTCCTGACTTAACCACTACATGTAGATTAAATGATATCTTGAAATTTTATATAAGCAAATGAGTATTGTTCATTTCATTGAAATGTGGATATTTGATCTATTCATTGAAGTAATTTTGTAAAAATGAGTTCAGAATCAATTACAGAAGTGACTACCAGATAAGCGGGCAAAATAGCTCTCCAATGAACTCAATCCAGTCTCTTTTTTATCTTCACAGCCTGTGTCAATGGTTTTTGTAGTGTTATCCTTTAGTCCTCCTGAAGAATTCATCTTAATCATCCTTCTTTCAAGAAGAATCTGAGAATTACTCCCAAGTTGTCTGTCATTCATATGTTTCAGCTTGCTAAAATACAAGTCCAGTTTTGTAAGTTGTCTCTTAATGTTAGACGCTGATGATACAGAGGAATCTGAACCATCCTGGTCTCTCTGATGTCTACTTTCAGAATCAGACTTTCCACTGCCCATACAGTTAAACTTATGAGATGCAACTTCATTGGAACTCATATATGGCACTGAAGAAAAACAATTTATGTTGAATGAATTGAATGTTTCACTTCTCTGTCCTTTCCAAGTTATATCGGCTACAAGATACACTGTACTTTGTCTTATATCTGTTTGACTAGCTATATAAGCAGACGAGCACAAACTATGTCCTGGAAGAAAAGAATTGCATCTATCAACCAGTTGGAGCACTTTCTTAGTAACATGAATCCCATCCTTACAGTACAAAGCACATATAGAAACTGATGCCATCGTAAATGCGAGCCAACAAATATGCTCAGGCTAACAGTAAGTAAAGTTTCTGTCCATGTCCCTCAATCCATCTAATCCTTTTTCTGCCATTTAAGCTACCAGGATCTCCATAGTTGACAAAAAAAACATGAGTAATTTTGCCTCCACCACAAGCAGCTTCCTGCGTATGTACCAAATTCAATAAACTTGCCAGCAACTGTTCAACCTTTTAAATGTAAGAATAAGTTTGTTATCTCCAGCAGCAGTAGATAGATAGGTTCATGTCATAAGAACTTTCTGAAATATCAGTACATGCATTTGAAGTCTACTGAGAATAACATGAACTCTCTTTAAATCATTTCTATTCGGAATGTTAAGTGTAAGAACATCATTTATGAATTGTCATCTTATTTCATCAATTGATACAATGGCGTGGATTGAGGGGCAAAATACATACTTTTTTCTGTTCCACCTCCTAATCTATGGCTTTTCTGTGATATACTTTCACTATCAGTGGCACTTAACTACACATCATAAAACTATAAAACATGTATCCCTTACCATTCCATTCCATTCCTTTAGGCCTTGCATTAAGTTATGGTTAAATAGAGACTCAATTTCATCGACAATAACAAATTAACCACTGAGTTTCCAAACAATTACTTAAAATTCACCAGATAGTCGGATAACTATTCCAACTCAATAGGAATCCATGATAAGATAATCTTTTGCTTGGCCTGAATAATCAACCTACATCTTCAAACGAATTATCCTTAAACTAAATACACCACAACAATTATATTCCAACCTATATGGCAAGTCGAATAACAGAAGTTCTGCAAAAGGCAAACCTTTTCGATTGAGATCGATAAAGCACCTCTAAGAATCTTTACCCGATGCGTTAAAAAGAGAGATTCAACTCAGCACTCTCGCTGCCCGCGATAACACCAACGACGATCCTCTCGACCGCGCAACTGCTGGGCCTGCGAGGGGGGTTTAATTTAAGGGGTCGGGGAGTCCGCGAAGAAGGTGAAGGCGGAGGACGACCGAGGGCGACGGGGAATCAAGTGGGCCGCCTTATCCGCAGTAAGCCCAATCCCGCAGCCTGACTAGGCGCTCGTGGATCCCACCGCCCCAGCTGACTGGCGGAGAGGAAGGCACTTGGAACGGGAGGAATTCAGAAGTATTTCGACGTCAAGAAAGCGCCTTCTCTTCTGCTTCACCAATTACACGCAGACAAGGCGATCGGAGGGTACCATTTTTGGGAAGTATCCACGACCATACATAAACAGATCTGCGAAGCAAAGAGATGGGTATCTTTCGTGCAGACTGTTCTTGAGGTTCGTGTTATTTTTATTCCTTGCATTTGTCTACAAACGAGTAATTATGTAAAGCATTGTTAATGCACGTCTCCAGTGACCCTAATATTTTAAATTTGAATATAAATAAAATAAATTAAAATATATATAATTTGGTTAGTTAAAATTTTTATATTAAATTTGATGGTTTTATTTCAAAAAATTATTAAAATATTAATAAAAGTATTATGACTAGCACATAATATTCAAATTAAATATTATATTTAAGATATCAAAATTTTATAATAATCATCACCACCATGCTCTCCTTTTCCATCCTAATTAGCTTGCAATCCCCTCTCTACCAAACATTCAGAGTCAACAATGGTTTAGTTTCTAAACGGAAAGCAGAGTTATATAGATTGCTGTTATCCCACTGTACAGAAACATTTATGGTACAGAGTACAAATATTAGAAGAGGACAAAAAATAGTTCGCACTAAACCATAAATGATAATTAGGCCTGTTTGAGACGAATGTGACTTGAGGCGTGCTCCAATTCAATTTTCAATAACGCTCTTGCAAGCAAATCATGTGTGTTCTGTTTGGAGGAATAACAAATTGCAATATGCAATCGCTACCAATCAACCTTCTTCTCCAAACTCCTTTGTGAATCTCTCGTGGACTTCTAGGTCTCCTTTGCTGACGGTTGGTCTTTGTCTTGCCAGTACTTTATCAAAGTCTGTCCTTGTGATCGGTGGTGGAAGGATCTGTTCATGCAATCAAGTTAACTGAGAGGTATTTTGAAATTGAAGAAAACTGATTAGTTTTAATAATAACAAACTTTTGGGTCCACCTTATCAGCGAGGCCTTGTGAAGCAAGATCTTGCAATGTGGTCTGAACAGCACCTGGATGTCTTGGTCCACATGGCAACCACATACCCTCATTGCTCTTGTAGAAATGCATAGCATCTTGAGCTTTCCGAACTGGTTCAAACAGGACATCCTTAACCTGTGCAGATAGGCATTTGAGAGGACACAATCAGTCAACCACAATCAGCCAACGGAACCTCTAAAATCTTGTGGATTTTCCCAGATTTGGAGAAACTTACACAAACGGCAATGTCTGAACCAGAAAAGCCTTCTGTGCGACGAGCTAAAATGTCAAAATCACTTTCGCTCAAGTTATGAGGGGTGTCTCCCAGGTGTACCTACGATACATGTTCAAAAAGTAAAAGCTGAACTAGGTGTGGAATTATTCTAGCAAATATTATACCCCTCATAATCAATACCTTAAACATGTGTTGTCTAGCTTTAAGATCAGGAAGAGGAATATAAATTCTCTTATCAAAACGTCGACGGATTGCCTGTGCTTGCAATTATAAATAATAGAAGTGATAGGGTTTAGTATCTTCAAAAGGACAATAGCACCAACAATAAAATTAGGATATATTACTAAGCCAACAACCTGATCCAAAGCATAAGGAGTATTGGTGGCAGCAAGAACAAGAACTTTCTGGTCATTGTTTCCCACACCCTACGGAATTCAAATGATTCAATGCAAAAGCAATGATCAGTTATACAAGAAGCTATAGTTTTCAGCTTCAGATGGTGCTCTAATGCACAAAAAAATCTACCTTTATGGAACTACAGGCTACTACCAAGAATATAACCATTAGAAACCAGCCAAGAAAATGCAACAAAACTACCAGGTATCAACAAAGTTACCTATCAACACTAACATATTGTATGAATCTTAACAAGATACTGCTGCTAAACATGAACCATTATAAACATCTATAATTGCAAACAAATGAAGAAAAATAATTATCATAAACCACCTGAACCACCAGACAACCCCAAAATCCAACTCAATCTATTCTACAGTACCATTATATATAGCAAAACAAAAAAAACTCCGTATGCAAATAAGAAACACAAATTTGATCCACAACCATAACAATAAGTCAAAGTATCAATATAACCATAGTTGGAAAACATCATTTCAAGCCAACTTTAAAAAAAAAAACACCAATCTCATTTGTATCTATAAGCATAAAAGCAAAAAAAAAAAAAAGTTATCTAGTGGACCACAGAAGAACAATACAATGCTCCTAACTATTTGTTGTCAGCTACATGGATTTAAAATGATACCGAGTAAAGGTTCCAACAAATTTCGTACAGCACATGTAGAAATTCACCTGCATTTGCACAAGAAGTTCTGTCTTGATCCTCCTAGAAGCTTCACTTTCATTGCCCTCTCCACGTTGGCCACACAAAGAATCAATTTCATCAATAAAGATTATGGAAGGTGCATTTTCACGAGCCATTTGGAAAAGGTTGGAAACCAGCTTTTCACTTTCACCCATCCACTTCGATACTAGGTCAGATGAAGATATACTGCAACAATTTCATTAAATTTAGAGACACTAATATCATTCAGATACTTGTATGCTTCAACCAACTAATGAAAGAAATAGAGAGAGCAGGTGCATACAACAGTAAGCAACATACAAACAGTTCTATAGAAGAAATAAAATATGGGATTTTCCAAACCAAGTGCTAAAAGTACAACAATTACAACTAATGTAGACTCAATGAGGCTCTAACAAAAGTATAACTAATACACCTCTACACAACTGTCAAACAATGCATATGTAGTTCTAGGAAAATTCTTCTGCAAATGAGTTAATTAAACTTCTACTTTTCACAAAAACCATTAAACAAAGAGCTAAATAAACTAATACAAAGAGCTTAGCCTCTATTTTACCATTAGAACATGAAATAGTTAGCATAGGTACCGGAACTTTGGGTGATCATATAGTAGATCAACATGAATCTTTATTCATCATCATCATCCACCAATGTTAAACTTAACTAATCAGGATTAGCAACATGGATCTTATCACTCCATCATTATGCAAGTCTGTTGTCATTCTTGTGCAGAACAGCCTGTGGTTGCTCTAAAAGCATAGCACTCTGCTCCTCCTGCAGCCACACTGAACAGTTTGCCAGCTTCCACGAAGAGGTTGGGGAAGAAGAAGATTGGGAAAAAAAGATAAAAAATAGTCTTTTGATGATTTTCAACTTTCTTTCTTCTTTGTTTTCTATCTCAAGTAAACAACTTTTGAGGCTTTTACCCTGCCTATTCTCTATATTATCTCAGTATCTTATCCATCTTGCCAACATTCTTACTTCTCTCATAATCAAGCCCTCAGGTAGACCTACATCAGGACATCAAATGTTTTTTGTGTTTCTTTAATTCATCTCAAAATGAAAGCGGACAGGGTTTCCATTACCATATAGAACTAGATGAGCTTATTTATATGTGTTTGGGAGATCTATAATGGTGACCTATCATGCTAGATACCAGTATAATTTACCAACAAACCAGGTGTACAAAATCACACTATATCACAATCTGTTAAAGCGTTGACTGGAAAAATACTGAAAGGACCCCAGTTACCCAACAGCTAAGCAATAGCCACCACACAAGTGTCGATATTATGAAATAAATCAAAGAGACCCAAATAAGCACATTTTTCAAATTGGAAAAACAAATATCCCTGGCATGACTTCCAATGTACTTAAGTTGATTAATCCAAAAAGGTACAAACCATAAAATATATTTGCAATAACAGATATCACTCTAAACCAATCTTTAAAGAAAGGGCAAAGAATGTTGAATGAACAAGGAGAGCAATTGGCAGATACAACAAAAATCTTAGATCGCATAGAATAGACTAAACAGTAAAAGGTATAAAAGATTCTAGTTCCTGATTCCACCAGTTCAATTGAACATTTTGTGCTTAGAATGCTAACCTGAAGAAGGTTGATTCAGCCTCTGTAGCAACAGCCTTAGCCAAATATGACTTTCCAGTTCCAGGTGGACCATATAAAAGAAATGCCCTCCATGGCCTTCGCTTACCTATCAATTTCAAAGAGTGATTAATGATCGAATAGATGCACAATTAGACAAGCTAGGTGATTTCTCCTAGCTTAGAACAGAATACCAAAATAAGTCAAACGACAACAATCTATGTACAAATAAGAAAATAACTGTGCAATAAATAATTAATATCATAGTATACAACACATTAGACATTTGCTATATTTGTCAACAAAAATCTACAACAAAAATCTAACTACAGAAGCTATCCATAGTAAATTAGCCTGATAGACTTTGTGCAATATTGAAACATACACATAAATAAAAACCTCTTGAATTTGACTCTTCCAGCATTGAGTAATGCCTAAACAAGGTATTTGGTACAAGAATGTTGGTAAAGATATATATAAATAATGCATACAACATCAATCAAGTCGTATCCCACTAGGTGGGGTCGGCATATAAATAATGCATATCTGTCAAAATTTACTTATCTCGTAAGTTCTAAATCCAGGAGAGTTAACTTTTTCCACTTCTCATCTCTCAAAAGTAAAAAATCACACCATCCTGTTATGCAGTCTTCAATCTCTAATCAAGCCAATTAAGAATAGACCTAACTAATCCAATTCTAAGTTCATTGCTGGGATAAGAAGTAACAGGAGAAACTATATCTGAAGTCATTTTAATTTTCAATTCACAGGATTATCTCAAAATGACCACTTGTGCTTCAAATAGAATATTTCTGTTTGAATAACCATATGTAATCCATAATCCAACTAGACAGCACGATAAGCAAGAGCCAGAAAAAGTGAGCGGAAAGAAAATATTTTTAAGTTTTTTCTGAAAAAAACATAAATTTGCAATAAAGACAGTTAATTGGTGCCTCATGCAAAGAAGAATAGCAAATAAAGTTCAATCATGTTGCCTAATAAAATTTGAGAAAGAAACAAACCAGTGAAGAATTGAGGGAATTTGACAGGTAGGATCACGGCTTCCTGCAAGGCCTGCTTGGCACTCTCGAGCCCCGCCACATCGTTCCACTTCACATTGGGCTTCTCCGTTATGATTGCAGAGGTGAGCCCCGCCCTTAGCTTCGCCTGATCAGGATCCTCACCACCACCTTCGCCATCCTTGGGCTTGGCCTTGGGCCTCGTGGCCACGGCAGCGTCCCCGTTGGCGGCGGGACCTGAGCCACCACCATCATCAAGCACGGCGCGGATCTCCTCCGCGCGGCGCAGGTACTCCGTGAACTTCTGGGTAATGGCCTCCTTGATCTTGGGGTTCTTTTCGTACTTGAGGTGGGTGCGGAAGTACTCAAGGGCGTTCATATAGAGGGGAAAGGCCTTCACGTAGTTCCCGGCATTATCCTCCTGGACTGCCTGCTTCACGTACTCGATCGCCTGCTCCTTGAAATTGCTATACATCGCAGTCGAAACCCCAATCAAAAACTGAGGTAGAGAAGGAATCTAAATAACCCTAGAGTTGGACAGCAGATCTCGATCAATCCCGGCAATAGCAAACGACGATAAACGATTCGGGAAGGAAATACAGAAGAAACTTAGATCTGCAAGGACGAAATCGAAGGATTACGACCGAGGTTGAGATTGGTCGATCCCCTAAAATCCTTCGACGACTTCGCGAACAAGTTGAAGATAAAATTAGGAAGAGGGGGGCGAAATAGCCAAGTGGGTTATTAGCTCGCCAAGTCGGACCTGACCTCACACCGTAACTTTTAAATTCGAAGATGGGGCGAGGGTAAAATTGCCATTTCATGTATACAGGAGCCCTAGAGCCATTGTATTTGCTAGCGCTCTTTTTCTTGGCCTCCTTATGCCTTGCCGCCGGTTCTTCCACCCAACCCCTCCGGATTTCCTTCCGCCTCCTTCGATCACCATGAAGTATAATCCCTGAGTTTCTAGCTCCCGGTGGAAGCGCCGGAAGGCGCATTTCTCGGCCGCCGTTGTCGACCGATCTGAGGAGCGTGTACAGCGTGCGGTCAGTCCCGGTGCGGAAGGACGACGAGGTGACAGTGGCGCGCGGCACCTACAAGGGCCGAGAGGGCAAGGTCGTGCAGGTCTACCGTCGAAAGTGGATCATCCACGTCGAGCGCATCAACCGGGGGAAGCTTAACGGTTCTACCGTCAACGTTGGCATCAACCCCTCTAAGGTAGTCATCGCCAAACTCAAGCTCGACAAGGACCGCAAGGCTCGTGGCCGTGCTGCCGACAGGGCCAAGGGCAAGTTCACGGCAGCCGAGGTCGCCGATGGCGGAGCTGCTTCCCTTAAGGGGATTGACTGATCTCTCATTTGGTCTTCCCTCTCACATTATCATTAGATTTCTTGATATCCAGAAAATCCTATAATGTTTTCTGGATTTGAGGTGTTAAAAGCTCGAAACTTGTGTTTAATTCTTTAATAGTTTATTGCTAAGATTTTGTTCGTCCAATCAAGTCTATTGCGTGTCTACTGAATTTATCTCTCCGCTCTTATCATTTATATACTTGGAGAAAGAGAGATCAATTCAAACCTTAATTATTATGTTAAGGAATAAGGAAGAACAACGCAACATGCAAATAGGATTTTTGAAGGAATTTACATACACAAAGGCTAAACTTATATA
>JBAMIB010000044.1:3616285-3628216 GCA_037177415.1 Kaempferia rotunda | reverse complement strand
CCCGCGGGTTGAGGAATACATGTAATCCAAGTTTTATATCAATTTATTATCTTTTTTTGTTATGATTTTAATATTAAAATATTACTTTTCATTCAACATTAGTACTTATTTGTGTTCATTTACATTTAAAATACCTATTTCTATATACATTTGATTGATGAAACCTTTCTGAAGTAAAACGTTGAAAATATAATTTTTTTTATTTTTTTTTTAAATTTTTGATGGGTCCGCGGGTTGGCCCACCAAGCCGCAATCCGCCTTAGATTGGGTTGGTTTAAGGATTTTCCAATCCGGTCGGCCCGCCCCCGGCCCCGCCAAATGGTTGGCCCGCCATGGACTAACCCATTCCACCACGGATTGATCCGTCTAACAAGTAACAACTCTATTCATGAATGCTAATGAACCAAATTCACTAATGTTCAAGCATGTCTTTTAAATTTGATTTTAAATGTTGAACGAACATAACAAACTCTCTTATTGAGCTAATTATCAAGTTTGTTTATAAATGCCCTATTCATTTACAACCCTATTAAAAGTTAGGATGTCAATAAGGATAATTACCCTATAAATAATAAAATTTATGATTAGTATTTGATTGAATTTCAAAAATTTAAATAAATGACATGTATACATCTATATGAAGAAAGATCTATTATTAATTGAGCCGGATACCTAGATTACAAAAAAAATCTATTAATTGAAAGTAGAATTGCTGGGAAAGCAATTATTTTTCATGCGTGCTTATGATAGTGTAAACTAGAACTCTTAGATCCTTGAATAAACTGTCTATAATGGTTGAAATTATTGTATGTGTTGTACTGCTTGATTTATATTATGTACCCAAAAAAAGTTGTTTACTTTTTCTTAGATTTGAAGCTCATGTAATATTGCTTCAAATGACTTTTCGTACAAATCTTTATGAGATCCATCAGAAGACATCAATAAACGAACGTGAACTGTAATTTTTTTTTTCGTGAAACTTAATTTTTTAGAGGTTGACATGCCTGGTTATCAGTCTCGTACCATTTAAGTGTAGAAACCTCATATAAGGTAGTGGAAAAGACCTGACGTAGGCGATAAGATTCTCAACTTGCATCAGCTGATTGCTAGAACTTGAGAATGTATCCTTGTTCGAACATGGCTATATCAAGATTTTCACTCACTGCCAAACCTGCTAGGGTTGAGATTTTGCAGGAACCCATGCAGATACATAACCTCAACTTACCCATCCAGTTGCTGGACTGGTATTTTCTCAATTGCCTTGGATATCATTTTACCATGTCTCGTAGAATGGAAATAATTTCCAAAACTCTGAAGTCTTTATACGATACCTCAGAATTTTTTAAAACTGCTCTTAATACATATTGTCTTCAACTGACAAGTATAATTTACTTTTTTCCTCCTGGTTCTTAATTTTGTTTTTATGTTTCAGGTATGCCTACAAGCTGTCCTTCCCCTTCAGAAACATGCATTGCTCATAGGCCTTTGTCATCCCATCTGTTTCTCTAGCGTTAGTAAATCTTAGTTTTCTGGGGTTTTGGCACGGCCCAGCTATTGCCTCTGCCTTTCTTGGATTATAGTACTGGGTGGATGTTCTTCATCCATGCGCAGCGGCCAGATTTTTTCCGAGGATAAAACTTAGCTTGGAATGTCTTCCAAACATTCACTTCTGAAACATTTTTTATATATAACTAGTCGTCATAAGTTGGGTCCTAGCCACCAATCTCTATTCTCCTTTTTTGTTTCATTTTTAAGCATATCGATTTTTGTAAGTCTACCATGCAACTAAGAATCTGTTAATGCGTTGTTGTCAAACCCGGCTATATTTTTATTTTCCTTGCAAGTTACTTAGATTGTGTGACAAATATTTCAATTTACAGGATTTTATGCATTACCGCTGCTGAAATTTAAAATGACCGTGCTGCATCATTAGTAACTTGAATTGGTATTTATGGGTTAAGATATCGATCGGTCATGTCAGCTTCTCGAATTTTTTTAATATATATTTTTTTTAATTTGAAATTTAATAAACAGTTAACATTCAAGGCTATCCTTATGAAACTTTGCCTATCGTTATAGCTATAATTTTATTACATGACTTACATTTAGAAGTCACCCTTATTCTTAGGATTATGCCTATCCATATGTTATGATAGAAATTTTTTATGATTCTCATGACTATTTTAAAATATGAAATATACTGGCCATGTGAATATGAAAATTATATGCATGGATGTTTTTTAATGTTTAATTGCTTATGTATTCATCGTATGTTTAATTGTTATTGCCATTGTACTTTTATAATTATTTTGTTATTTTAATTAATGATTAAAATGAGAAATATAGATGTTTAAGATACTAAATCTCTGCCAATTTGAAAAAGCTTGGTTTGAAGTAGAGCTTTAGATTTTGGATTGCCTAATTATTAGTTTTTTCTTTGTATTCCCTTATAACTTAAATGAATTATAAAATGTCAAGAAAGAGAAAAATTATTAGAAAATTTAATTATGTTATTTAGATATGTTTACACTGTAATTCAAATCAAGTGGTGTGTGTGTGTTTTTAATGTGTATTAGTGTACAAAAACTTGAAATAGTGCATATAAAATCCATGGATCTTGTTGACTCAAAAGTGCTATAATTTATGTTTTGCTTAACGACTCAATTGGCTTAAAAAGGAATGATGAATTATCGGAGGAATACAAAAGAATTTAGAGTATTAATCATTGATTTGTGGACTCAGAGACACAGAAGAACACATGAAAGAATAAAACAATGAGAACCACCCAAGTGAACGTAATCTTAGTGGTATTTGAGATTGTTGAAACCTTCAGCTATGGAATGATTTATAGGCTAAGTAGAAAATCTTTGCACGGACTTAAAACATAGTGAACGTGAGACCACCAAAGTACCGTCAAGTTGTGAGTATAGCATTTGATGTGGAATGTACTTGCTGAGATGAATGATCAAGTCAAGATGGATCAACTAGGATCACCTCTGCTCAGTTGCTTCGGGATGAGAAGTCTTGTCAGCCGGTTCAGTCTACGCGAGACGAGAAGCTTTACTGATCCAATGCCCTACTAATCTTTGCTCGGCCCTGCTGATCCCACGCCCTACTCATCTCCCCTCGGCCCCCGCTGATCTGATGCTCTGCTTATCTTTGCTCGGCCTCGCCGATCCGACGTCTTGCAAATCTCTGCTTGACCCTGCCGATCCGACACTCGACTTAATTCTGCTTGGCCTCGTTGATCCGATGCTCTTCCACTTAACAGGTCAAGCCCTCTAGTCCAACTATCTCAATATCACAAGGGATGATATAGCATGTGGGACAACACGTGGTTTATCAAAGCATGTACAGTAAGTAATATGTGAGTTACCATAACACATGGAGTAGCACATGGGTTATCATAGCATGTGGAGTCAATGGTGGAGCCAAAAATTATGTTTTACCTGGGTTAAAAAGGTCCCGACCTTATATTGAATTAATGGTGATATATGAGACCTAGGCTAGCTAATAAGGGGGTAAATTGACTTAAAAATTGAGAAATATAAAGTAATAATTGATAAATTAAAGTGACATTTGGGTGGAGCCCCCGACCTAATTAAGCCAGGATACTGTGAATTAAGTTTGGCTCCACCCTTATGTCGAGCATGCAGCATGGTCGATATGGTGTGACCCCATGTGATCTTCTACTGTATAAAATGTGAGTGATGTGACACTCTGATATGATAATGTGACACTTACCACGATTATAATATTCCATCAATCAACACGTGGAGAGATATCATTTTATTCCTTTAGCAAATATAAAAGTAGTCCACTCTCATAAACAAAGGTACACAAACGACCAACATCTTCATTTTACTGTTCTTTTTTATCTCTCTTATCGAAAATTGACTTTAGCATCGAAGTGAAACCCTAGACCTAATTCTATTTGTAACTCTCTCTCTCTCGAGCTACGTAGGCATTCCCTACGTACAGTCCCATCTTCCTCTCAGGGTTCAACGACTTCGTAAACAATAGAGACAGGTCATCAATGGCTCATGGTATTAGAAAGGAACGTATGCAAGTGAAAACGGTGACATATAATCAAGCACGTAAATTTTGGACAATATCCAATTTCTAATCCCTGGCCACGTTCAGAACGCCTGACGCAGAGAAAAATAAGCCAGAGATCACGAGCTGCTGCCTCCCGATCGAGCGCGACATCGGGCGGCGATCGGCGAGACAACAACCGCCATCAACGCCACGGTTAACGGAAAAATTAAAAAAAAATGTTCGCTTTCTGCAGCTAATTAACCGCAATTCATGGCGGTTAATGAAACCGACGCCGCAAGAAGGTCGTTGCTCCCGTCGTCGTTTACTCAATTAATTAAATTTCCCCATGTAACTCGCGTAGATCTAGCACACCGTTATAAAAGTCAAAATACGTACGAAGCAAAAAATCTTGACAATTGTCATGACAAACTCTTAAAATTAATTTCAGTAATTCCCGCACAGAATTTATGGCTAAATATACTGTAACTTCATTGACTCGATCGATCATCATCAACTGTGTCATCTTCTATTTAAGGAGCTTAATTTGCACCGTTCCGAGTACTTCAAACAGCTAGCGACGATCGATCGATCAATCGACGATGGCGCCTTCCACTACTACTACTCTCTTCCTCGTCGGTTTCCTCGTGGCCTTCTGCTCCCTCTTCGACCGCTCCGCTTGCTTCCGCCCCAAGCGCCTCAACTTCTCCTCTTCCGCTCTCGACGCCGGCAGCTGGTCGCCGGCGGGAGCCACCTGGTACGGCGGCGCGCACGGCGCCGGGAGCGACGGCGGCGCGTGCGGATACGCAGGCGCCGTAGACGCGTCCCCGTTCTCCTCCATGATAGCGGCGGGGAGCCCCTCCATCTTCAAGTCCGGCGAGGGGTGCGGCGCTTGCTACCAGGTCCGGTGCACCGGAAACGCCGCGTGCTCCGGGAACCCGGTGACGGTGGTGCTCACCGACGAGTGCCCCGGCGGGCCGTGCCTCGCTGAGCCCGTCCACTTCGACCTCAGCGGCACGGCGTTCGGCGCGATGGCGAAGCCCGGCCAGTCCGACCAGCTCCGCAACGCCGGAGTCCTCCAAATCCAGTACAATCGGTCAGTTACTAATTCGATTTCATATATTATATATAGTCACGATCGATCGAGTATCGACTATAAATAACAACATATATATATATAAAACAATTAATTAATTGTTATTTTTCAGGGTGGAGTGCAACTACGGCGGGGTGGACATTGCGTTCCACGTGGACGTAGGCTCGAACCCTAATTACATCGCCGTGCTGATCGAGTACGAAGGAGGCGACGGGGACCTGGCGACGGTGGAGATAAAGGAGGGACAGTCGTCGACGTCGTGGATACCGATGCAGCAGTCGTGGGGAGCGGTGTGGAGGCTAAACTCGGGGCCGACGCTGCAGCCGCCGTTCTCGTTCAGGCTGACGTCCGGATTGGAGCGGAAGCAGCTGGTGGCCAATAACGTGATTCCGGCGGGGTGGCAGCCGGGCGCCACCTACAGATCGGTCGTCAACTACAGCGGTTAGAGCCGCATATATATATATATATATATATATATATATATATAACACGCACACATACAGTGTAGGAAGTACGTACGTACGTACGGTAGTACGTTGTGGTGAATAAAATTATCGCAGGCAGTGGAGATTATGAGCTATATTTATCTCCCTCCGCCCAAGTACCTCCATGTGTTTTATGTTATTATACAAATGATCTGATCGGTATCTATATATTTTGCTATAAATTTTTTCAGATGTTTGATGGTCCTCTAATCACACAATTGAAATTCAAAAACTTTTACTTTCTTAGATGAAAAATAATAATAAAAATCAAAAGATTTTTTTTTGGTTTTTCTTTTGAATCATCACATGAGCGCTATTTTTTTTTTTTTTTCATAAAATGCCCCATCCCACTGATCCACCCTATAAAATTACCCTGAAATACACAATTTTATCTACTTTTATATGCATTAATATGAATAGGACAAATCAAAACGTTATTGAATAAAACAAGTTTATATTAGCATGCAGGAACAACTATCTAATTTTACGAAAGCTAATGGAGTTGAGTATCGTTTTGACAAACAAAAAACACACTTGTTTTTTGTATAAAAAAAAGAGTTAAATTCAAGACATTGATGTGATAACTATCTAATTGTGTACTTGAGAAGGTTCCCCCAACTCCCCCAGGTAGTTCGGATCCTTTGTCCCAACAATATTACTGTGTCCTCGTGTCCCAACGCCGATCGGACGGTCCAGACATCTTTAAGATGTGTGCAATATCCTCGTGATATGCACAACATCCTTGAGATGTAATCTGAACTGGCCAATCAGTGCTGAGACACGGTAATATTGAGAGAGAGAATCCAAACTCCCGTGGCAATAAAAGCTCTCAGTCTTAACGTACTCATGGCTTTTATTCTGTCTTTGAGTGGCAAATGCAGCGATACATGCACTCGAATTCCATTAAACCCAATGGACAAGACCAAAAGCCGGGGGCAGTTTGTTATGGGTGAACCTCCTCCCAAAAGTTCCACAGTTACAAGGGCAAGTCACAAGTGTGAAGTCAGCACCCCACGGCCATTCTATATTTCTATGGCTTTGGAATGCCATTTTATTACACAATTGAAAATAACTCATGGATATAAATTCAAAGGCTTTATAGTAGCAAAATTGATCTTCTAATAAAAGAGTTACCTAGTACCAAAGAAAAATGATTATGAAACTAGAGAATGACTAGCTGTTTGGTTACAATACTCCACAAATGGTTTATACTAATGGCTACTATCGAAGAACAGGACTTCTTGATCTTCTATGGCTATGCCTGGCAGGAGATCTGGATCTGCTTCGTGCTCCAGACCTGTCTCTATACCTGTCCCTGTTGGATTCCCTCCCATTTCTGCGATAGTCATTCCGACGATCTGATTCTCTAACTCGATCCCTGCTTCCTCGTCCACTCCAATCCCCCCTTGATCTTTCTCGATCAGCGCCTCGATCTCTAAACCGATCGCGCCCGTGTTCATGTTCTCTAGACCTGTCTCTCTCACCCAGATCAGTTCCTCTGACCCTGCTGCCATGATCATTTTCCTTTTGTTTCCTCAGCTCTTCTGCTTCTCTCTCCCTAGCTAGTCTCTCTTCTTCCTTTGCTTTTTCTTTAGCAGCCTGTCCAGCAAAAGATAGAAAGTGCGTGTTATAACTCATAACCACAGAGATAATATTAGAGTCAAACTGGATCCCCAATTCCTCACCTTGAACTCACTAAGAAAATCTCGGATCATACCATAACCAATATGCTGCTTTCCAGAAACATGTGTTTGTGTCCGTTCAGCCGCATCATTTGCTACCAAAATTGAGCCACAAATATCACATAATGCCATTTTCTTCTCTTGTGGAAGCATCAAAACCTTGTCAGTTGCTGATTGTTGGGAAAAAGCTGTCTTCTCGGCATTGAGCATATCCACCTAAACACAAAAATGTCAATTAGGCTGCACTAAGAATGATTGATTAATAGCATCAAATATTTCTTCCTCACTTTTCTCATAAGTGCCTCAGCTTCATCTATCTTCCCTGCTTCACCAAGAGTCTCAATTTGCTCGAGAAGTTTCTTGATCTTTTCTTCTAACACTGAGAGATGCTCAGATTTTTCAGTAGGGATTGGAGCAGGTGTTGACTCTACCTCTTGTTCTAATCGCTCACGACCACGTCTGACTTTCCTATCTAAATCCATCACCTGTGGTACATGCTATTGCCACTTTAACTGACAAGAATTTGCCTACTAAAAGAACTGATTGATAGGTAAAAGAAGTGCACCAGCTTCTCACACCATTGTGCTAGCTCTGCTTCAAACCTTGGAACATATGTATTGTGTCTAGGGGACTTCTCAAAACTGCAATGCAAGAAATTCATTATACTTGCATTAACATGGATATAGCCATGCCTAGGCAGTTCACGCTCTCAGTTCAACTACCAATAATTAATAGGGTGAATTAAACTTCCTAATTAAAAAAAAATCATCTTACTGAATCATTATAAATTAGAAGTAGATGGTTCATGAAATAGTTTGACAAACTTGCTGTATTTTATAAACTAGAGATCAACCTTTCTTTCTCAAAGTTAGTGAATGTAAGAGAACATATCCAGAATAATTTTAATAGTGGAAAAACTTGACTACTTGAAGAAGAGTCATATCTTAATAATCAAAAGTTCATAGACAAATCAAAATTTGCAAATTTGTCTCCGAACCTGTACATACTAGACATAGATTCCAAAAAAGTTACCAAGCACTGACTATATTCATGGACGTATCATTTGCCTTGGATTTGCCAATTTATCTAAAAGATCTAACAAGAGAACTTAATTTAAATGACATTCATAATCCACAACAGTCCAAAGGAGACCATGTAAGAGCTGGTTTAACAGGGAAAGACAGCTTAGCTTATATCTCTGTATATAATAATATAATTTTGACCTGGAACGTCTTCATTTCCCCAAAATTATCAGTATATTTTTTTACAGATTTTAGCATTGCATAAAACATGATCTCATATAAAGTGAGGTTAATCTAATCAGATAATACTTTATTGGCGGTATGAACATAATGATTAGCTACTATGTACAAAGATTACAATGCTTCAAAGTTCAAACTGAACTACCCATGACACATACAGCGTCAAGTTTTATAATGTCATCAATTACTTGAAGTTTCTGTGCTGTTCAGAAGCTGAGATTGACAATTCTCAAAAGGCGCCTTGTGAATTAAGTGAACAGGAAAAATACAGTGCTGCCTTCAAGCGTCAAAACATACCTTCTATCCAATCAAAGAGGGAATAAACAACTGATCCTGATGCAACTGGAATTGCTCTTGAATTACTAAACCAAAGTTAAATTAACGGCTTCTAAGTCACAAATCAAATCAACAATAGCATGTTGCACATATAGCTCTCAAGAAGTGCTATCATCATCATCAAGTCTTATTTGCACCAACTAGCTGAGGTCAGTTACATCAACTTATCTCCCCATTGAGCTATATACAAGAGTAAAGTACTAGTATTATTAAAACCAACTTAAATCAATTTTAATTAAAGTTTTCATCATTTTATACATATAATCAATACAATAATCTATATATTGAAGATAAATACATTTTGTTTGTACAACTAAAAATTTGCATTCATATAATTAGCTATGATCACAGTCCTCAATGGAGCAGCAACGGATTTTAAGGTTCAGATTGGATTACATGTTTGAGAAATGATTAGGAAACCTGAAAGAGATAACCATATATCCAGCCATGCTTACATGGAAATATAGATCAACAAGCTCGGGATCAGTTACCTCAAAAGAAAAACAAAGCAATATCCAGAGAACTCCAATTGTCTTATTTACCAAAGCACGCCAGATTCATTTTAAAGTTCCTCCTACATGCAAATTAAAATGGCTAGGTTCAAAGCATTCTTCCAATTATAACTCAGAAATAAAGATGGTGGCCTAAATCGAGGAGTCAAAATGCAGAGCCAAATTGCAAGCCCCAGGACGGAATAATGCAGAAAAAGGGATTTATTTTGAATGACAAAAGGATGCTGATAATGAACAACTGAACAAAGTAAATCCAATTAATAAGCATTGTGAAGGAGTTCGTTATAATTTTGAGTTTAAAGTTGAAATCCCTAGAAAAATTGATTCGTTAACCACAGTAACTACCTCTCCTTGAGCTTCGGGTCATGAATTTTAGGGCAAACTCCTGAAAGAAGCCAGCAAAGCGTAAGAGCTCATGGCAGCATATTAATTAATAATCTCAGGAAATGATAACCGAAACACAGACCTAGGTCGCTTTTCGTGTTTACGAACAGATCGTGAGGGCAGAATCGAACCATGTACGCGCCGCATACCTCCTTATCGTCCCATCGGATTTCCTTATACTGCTTTTTCTGCTCGTCAGTTAGATTTCGAGCTGCCGAATCCCAAGGCAAGGAATTTAGACGATTCAACAGATGGATACAACGAAGCGGCGGCAAACAAACTCACCTGCCCCCATAAGTTCGTCGAGGAGAGCTCTCTGTGCATCCATGGTGCCAGTGAACCCTAATCGCCAGGCAGATGGAGAAGCAGAGAGAAACGAAGCTGACGAGCCCGAGAGATTAGAACCCTAGAAAAAATAAACAGCAAGCGGGTTCCGCACGGGTATTATTGCTATTTAATGGTAAAGAAATATTTTTGGGGTCGAAGAACAAAAAAAGTGTTTTAGGACCAAATTAAAAAAACAAATTAGTAAATGGCTGAAATGAAATTAATCCCCCCATCTCATTTGATTTGGACGCGAGGCTTTTCCCCGACGCAACATTGCGTCAGTCCAGATCTTCTGGACCGCATATGCCTGAACCGCCCCTGGACCACAATCTCCCGTTAAAAGCTGCATCACGTGCTTTGCACGTGCACGCAAAAAACCTAATCCCAAACCATCTCGCACGGCCTCATCTCTCGCGCAGCCCTCTCCGCGCGACCGCCAGCCTCTTCGCGCTCCGGCGACGTCTGTCAACCTCCTCGACGCTCCCCCACCGCCGGAGAACTTCCGTCATCGCGTTCCTCGTCCTCTCTATAATACCCGTCCCCTGGCACTCAGAGCAGAATCCACACCATTGTTTGGGCGGCGGGCAGAAAGCTTCGACTGGAGATCGTCTCGGCGGACTGTAATGTTCTTTTTCCGCTGATCCTCATCTTATTTCTTCTTGTCGAGGGTTCCCACGCAGGACGTGATAAGGTTTAAGATACCGTTCTCGATATGAAATCATCCGGCATTGCGAAGCCAGATGGATGTATTCGTCTACTAACGATGATAAGTTGATGGATTGATTTGATTCTCGGCACCTCTTTTTCACTTTTTGTGTGTTGGGTTGCTTGAGGGTTATTTGATTTTATGTTAATGAAGATCTTCATTTTTTTTTTTTGTAAAGCTACTTTGATGTGTTGGAACTGTGAAGTTGAAGGACAATGGTTAAGCGTTTATGGACTGCCAGATGCTGATAAGAACATGCACATCAGCATCTCTCACAATCACAAGCTAAGGAAACCATTTGCCACTCACAATCCCTCCTCGAAAGCAACCAATTTAGAGGAGATTACACTTGGTGGCATTCATTTTCACTTTATTTTTTGGCTCGTAGTTCTTTTTTTTTTATTTTAATTTTGACTTTGTAGTTTGGGATATACGATTGTATCACTTCAGTTAACCTGATCATGATTGATGGACTAAATCTTCTTTTGTTCTAAAAATTTGATTTTTGTCTGATGCAATAATCTCTACTCGACAGGAGACGAAGCTCATCCAGTTGAAGAGGGATGCGAGGATGAAGGGTGGTTTCTATGTTAGCCCAAAGCTTAGGCTTCTGTTCATCATCCGGATTAGAGGGTACATGATCTACAAGACCATTAGTGAATCATTTATTGGATTTGCAATACTTCTTAGGCTGTCGATGACAATTATGTCTATTGTTATTCTTGTTTAGTATTAATGCTATGCATCCTAAAACATGAAAGATCTTGCAACTTCTTCGACTATGACAAGTAAATACTGATAGCCCTATTTACTATATTCTAGCAATTTTCTAGTTACTTATCCTTTGCCACTGATCTTCAACGGTGTGTTTTTGAAGGTTAACAAGGCCACAATTAACATGTTACGAAGAGTGGAGCCTTATGTCACATATGGGTATTGACATATTCCTTTTCTTCAGGAATGAGATTGCTCAATGTAATCGAGACCTTCAATACTTCGTATTGTACTTATAGTTTGTATTGTTCTAGGCAACCTAATCTCAAAAGTGTCAAAGAATTGATTTACAAGAGGGGATATGGAAAACTAAACAAACAACATATTCCTTT
>JBAMIB010000044.1:3473433-3484050 GCA_037177415.1 Kaempferia rotunda | reverse complement strand
AGACCTGGAAGTCATTTATTGAATCGTATTCTAAATTTGTTATTCTTAAACCTAACTCTATTTATGGATTAGTTTTCTTGGTGAAAATTTAATCCGGGGACCGTGGTGGTATCACTATGAGACTTCGGGAGCACGATTTCCAACAACACTGCCACTGTCCCGAAGAAGATTTTTATTCGGCTCTCTTAGCTGAATC
The DNA here is from genome assembly GCA_037177415.1 of Kaempferia rotunda. NCBI lineage: Eukaryota > Viridiplantae > Streptophyta > Magnoliopsida > Zingiberales > Zingiberaceae > Kaempferia > Kaempferia rotunda. Next base: position 3,483,854 of record JBAMIB010000044.1, on the reverse strand, counting down.
TTTCGGACGCCGGAGAAGATTTTCGTTGGTGGTAAACAATTTTGCTTTTCATTTCTTATTAATCATGCTTTTGTTTTGTAACTTTTGTTTCTCTGTATTTTTCATATGCTGAAATTTTCATATGCATGTATATAATTGATACAAAACATAGAAAAATTGGGATACCGATTGTTAGTTGATTCAAGTATCTCTCCGTGCGAGAAAAGATCCAATAAAACTGATGATAAAGACAAGCAACCAATTACACATCATGAACTTACATTTCTTATTATTTCGTACATTTATCTTCATCCAGTCAGCAGGAGCACCTACATCACAACCACCACTTCTCCTCTTCAAAAAAGAAAACCAAACATATCATCTTCTGAGTGGAGAAATAAGATTCCTTAACAGAATACTTTGATTTAAGCAAATCAAGTCTTATTATGTTAGTCCAGAAATAAGATTTCTTAATTCTCTGATTCAAGCAAAATAATTACACATTATGTATATAATTGATAATTCGTTTGATCCAAAATAAAAGTACATGATACAAATTCATATTAACAAGTTCCGACTTTTGAAGTTCATGACCCAAAATTAGTTTGACCACTGGTAACAAGTGTATGGTATCAAGTGCATGGTAAAAAGTTCATGCCTTCATGGTAACAAGTGCACATTATATGCATATAATGTGCATATACATTTTTTATTTATTTATCAATTTTCATCTAATGAGCGATGACTATTGTTTTCTAGTATATTTGTATTTTGATTTCTTTAATAAATTTGGTCTACTTATGTCTTTAATTGCACGAATAAGGTTCTAACTCTTAGAAAATTGAATTGAAAATAAGGATTATGGAGGTAAGTTAATTTGCATTTGTTTATTATTTTTCAGTTTAGTGTCAGGATTTTGTATTGCATTAATATGCTTATCTCTTAGTATCCTTCACTGTAATGTTCTTTTGCTAAAAATTTAAATAATTGTTCTTTATAAACATCTCTTGCATTCTGAATGAACATAATTACAAATAGAATTGTTATTCTTGGATAATTTAATCGTTTAGGAATGTAAAAAGAATTTATATTCATAGTTTTGGAATTAATACTTCATTCTTATTTCTATGTTAGAATGGTAGAAATGTATGCGTAAATAAAAATCGTGAGATAAAAAATCCTGTTTCTTTATCCCATTTCTATGAACAAAATTTTAGATTAAAATAATTATTACTTAGGTTGATGATAGGATAAAATCGGGGCATAGTTGATAGTTTCACCTAAGGCCTTTAAACAATAAGGACCGGCTCTGGTCTAGTCAACCTCCCACTTGGACTTCTACCTACAAGCGCACCTACAACGTTGGTATTAAAGAAACTTACACCTACATATTTGACACACACATTAATCTAATATAAAATTAACTTTAAACCTTTACCAATCACTTCAAAATTATATAATTGAACTCGACCATTTGGTGTCTGGTTACATTGACACCTTTTATAAGATTTTTAAAGGATATAAAATAAATGTAGTAAAAGGCTTGTAAACTATGAAGCTCAAAAGTAACGACCTTAAGCTTAGAAAATAAAAGACCAAATAAGAACATTTAGAGCAGTAGAGAGTTAAGTAAATGATGAGGAATTATTGTGTGACTGTTGTTTCTTCAAGCTCTCTTTGGCTTCATTTATATAGCCCTATGAGAGGTCAAAATAAGATCCACCAACTATACTACATTAATGACAGTCAATTGATTTAACATTATAAGTCGACTAAAGTTTGATCTACACATTGTTGATGACTCCACTTCGTTCCAGTTGATTGATCCCTGTGCTAATTGATTTTGACGCTTGTAAGTTGACTCCATTAGATAAGCTCACAGACTTAGGTCTTAGCTGACATTATGCAGTCAACTTCTTGCTTCTCATTAATTGATTGAATTAGTTTACTCCAATGGATAAGATCCTATCAATGGAATAAATATTTTGATTAATATTAATTCAGTCAACTTCCCAGTTAACTGGTTAACTATCAGTCAACTGGTCCAAGGTCTGGCCAACTGCTCCTATAAGAATAGAAACATTCTGTTTGCAAACTTTAGCCTACAACATTAGTCAATTGAAGTGTAATCCAGTTGAATCAATCCCAAGTAAAACCATTTTGTTTGCGAGCTTTCTACCTTTAGTCAACTAGAAATGTCAAAATGTCACTACTAGTCAACTAACCTACTGACTTTAATCTCAAAATACATATTTCTTGATCAAGTCCTCAACATAGAGAATTATCCACTCCCAAAATTGAGGTCACTCTCTCTTATAGTCCACATGCCAAGAGGATACCTCAGGAACTTCTTATCTATTAGATATTGATGTGTCGAAATTCGCAAGTGCATGATTATTATCAAGTAATAAAATATCGATCTAACGAGAATTGTTGATTAACATTAATTGAGTTCGCAAAGTTAGTTATCTAGAAAATCGAAGTTAGTTGAGTTCATGAAATAGACGGTTAGAGAGAGTGTGTGAGAGAGAGAGATTAGAGCAATTAAGGGAGAGTTGAGAGGGAAGTCTGAATTTAGGATAATGATTCTAGGACTTTGGTTTTGCTACGATGTTTGTTGATGCCCTAAGTATTACTCACTTTCCTACCTCTATGTTTACTCGCATGTAGGGTGTCCTATCCCAAATTATCAATATGGATATGGGAGGATTATACTGGCGCGCCTATCCAAACTTGATTCCTATTTTGCAAGGCGATAGCGCCAGAAGTCCACTTTGTGGGACTACCCATGTTACTAGGCTCCACGGTTCATCTAGATTATCAACTCTACATAGTGACATAAAATTGGGATAAGCCCATTAAGCCCTATATGAAGTCGCGGTTTACATTCAATGTGATAATGCTAGAAGTCAGCTTTACGGGACTATCCCTGTCACTAGGGTTTCATGGTTCATCTAGATAATCACCTCTATACGGTGACTGACTCTCCATGTCCTACGGCATTCAAAGCATACACAATAAAGCCCCAAAACAAGGAATAAACATGTCATGTAATATAGAAAGTTAATAAATACTTAGTTCATATATCAACAATCACATCATAGGCACTTTCGACTCCTAAAATCTAGAGAACTACTCCATAGAGAATGAGAAACAACCACAAGACATAAAAGGTAGCATTCTAAACTCAAAACATGAAATAGAGAGAAAAGAATGTTTATCCAATTGATATCAGTGTCTTAAGATGAATTCCAAGTTCCAATGGTGGACAGATCATCTTGACGACTGAGAAAATGCCTCCTCTAGGGTTCCCTGGAAAGGGGAAAACCCTCCTCCAAGGAAGGGGGTGGAGCCCTAATCCAGCCTAACCTAACAAGGGTTCCCTTGATCTTTTTATAGCTTCCCCAAGCCTTCTAGATTTGTCAGATTTCTAGGACTAGCCAAAAAGGTTTTTTCACCCCTTACACCCGATTTTTACATGTTCAACCCTAAATCAAACTTGTAGATCTTGAATTTATCTACAATTTGATAGGTTTTAGGCCCCATGACGTGAACCAAACTGGAAGTTATCCTCGTTCAAATTTTGGTCTGTTGTTTGAGTCGAAGGCAGACACGGTCGTGGTGTTGGCCTCTAGAGTTTTTTGACAGTTTGACATAGTCGTACCTGCGAAGCATGATCTGACTATGTTGGAGGAGGCCATAGACTCCATTTTTGTTCCAAATGTTGGCACAGTCGTGCCTGGGAGGCATGACATGTCGTATTAGCTTTGTTAACTGGAATAAGGTGAGGCATGGTCGTGCTTGGGAGGCACAACTGGACCATGTTCGGCTCGGCTGCTGGAACAAGATGAGGCACGACCATGACCGGACCGTATTGAGCTCGAGATTGGTTCTGTAGCTTCTAGATGGGGCATGGACATGCCTGGGAGGCACGTCAAGCCCCTATTAAGCTTTTTTACACCATTTCATTTTTTTCTTTTGCCATAGGCACACGCTCTTGTCATAGGACTCAGCCAGTGCGTACTCCTTACTCCAACTCCACGTTCCAAGGCTTTATGCTCTATTTTAGCTCCAAATTTGTGTCCAATCAACAAAAAGGCACAATGAGAAGTTCCCCAAACTAAAAGAGTAAAGTAACGAAAATAATAGAAAGAAGATGTACGTGTACAAAATATACTCATGAAATGACACAAAATGTATGTAAAACAATGCTATAAAATACGTAAGAAACATACACATCAGGTATTAGGTTGTCCTCGACCTGTCAGGACTTCATCTTCTACAAAGAGGCTTTATCTACAAGTTTTCCACATATTTCAAGTCTTCAGTTGCTCTAGACTTGCTGAAACTTTATTATTTGCCAAGAGGCTTCACCTCTAAGTCTTTTTCATTTGCTAGGTATCCAATCACCCTCAACCTAGCATGACTTCAACATTTGCCAACAATTGTTAGATTTTCTTTTTTCCACCAGCACTGTATAACTTTCTTTGCTAAATATTCAATCTTCCTAGACCCACTTGGACTTCTACCAACACCTATTGGTCTTCCACATTTCATAAATGTTCAATCACCATCGATCCACTTGGACTTCTACCAATACCTATTGGTCTTCCACATTTCACAAATGTCTAATCGCCCTGAACCCACTCAATTTTGCCAACGTTATTAGACTTCCAAATCTACTAAATATCCAATTACTCTTAACTCACTTAGACTTCTACCAACGCTTATCGGACTTCCAAATCCACTAAACATCTAGTTCCCTCGACTCAATTAGACTCTAGCATTGTCTTGGACTTCCATATTTGTCAAATGTTTGATCGCCCTCAACCCACCTGTACACCTACCAAAGCCTATTAGACTTTTCATATATAAATGTTTAATCAATCTCAACCCATTTAGGCTTCTCTCCTTACACCTATAATGAAAGTGCTAAGAATCCTACACTTCCCACTTAACATACAATATGAGTATCCTAGTATAAACCTAACTTTACCCCTATGCTAAATACATCAAAAGTCATATGGTTGGATTCAACCACTTAGGGCAAGAATCCACCAATAGTCTCGTTGGTAGTGATAACTTCCTTCGAGCTTGACCTCGAGCCAGCTTAAAAATCAACTCACAGAGGACCTCAACTCATGCACTGAGTGGAGTTTGTTAGATCTCGCAAGGGCACAACTATAGAATATGGAATAAGTCGAGATTCATATTCATTCACTTAAAAATATCCAACATTTTCAACCCAAGAGATAGAAGACAGAATGGTCTGTCTAGGTTGTTAAGAACCACCACTATGACCTGCTACTAATCCTATTATAAATTTTTTAAAATGGAAAAAAAAATTATTTTTAGGTTAAATTTGAGTTGAGAGAATATTTTGGCTAAATTTGACGATTTAAATTGTTAGAAGGTTCGTGTCACGCCAAGCATGGCGAGCATGGATTTTTCTTGGTTGAGCTACTAATAGGCTTGATCCCGGGCCGGATTCAAACTAAACCTGACTCGGACCCATGACCGAGTCAATAGGCCGGTTATTTGTTGATTTGGTTTTTGGGTCGGGACCGTAACCAGCTCGGTTCCCTACCAGGCCGATTACGATTCAAACCCAAATTAACCGTCGAACCAACAGTTTGATTATTTGTTTTTTTTTTTTCCATTTACAGATTTATTTTTCTTTTTATATATATATAAATATTAAAAAACAATGTGGTGTGTTTGACGCATTTATTAAATTATTTTCATTATATAATTTTTCTTAATAAGTTTAAATAAATAATTTTATAAATTTATATTTTTTTTTAATAAAAATTAATATAATAATCTTGAACCATTGTGAACCGTACCTGAACTGTAAAGCAGTGGTTTTGAACCATGAACTGTAACTGTTTTTAACCGTTAAGGTTACGCGTGGACCCTCAGGAACCATTGAACCATCACTTCTGATTAATCGGGATCGCACCAAGCCGCTAAACCGCTTCCGCCCAACCCAGCCAAAAGCTTTGGCCAAACCCAACACTGGATGGTCTGATCTTTGGCATGGCCCATACTCTGCTGGTACAAGCATGGCGTGGTAGGTCAATCTAATTGAGGGAGCAGTAAAATGAATCTAAACTCACTTCGTCTTGTAAGTTTCTTATTTAAATGTTGTAGTTCCTCAGTTAACTGCAACCTGGCATGTTCTCAACTATTATCCCACTTGGTAAATTTGAAAGCGCTCGCTTGATTTGCCTAGTATCCAACTTCTACGGTCGAAAATTCACTGTAAAGCTTGCCCTGGTCCCAGTTGGATTTCAAACTGTTGTACTTTGTAAATTCACCAAATGCCTTGTCTTTGCACCCTTTTCATTCTATAAGTAAATGCCAATAACTAGTCAAACGATGTACATTTTTCATTCTATAAGTAAATACCATTAACTAGTCAAGCGATGTACAAGAAAGTCCCTGAATAATTTTTCATATATACTGAAGTGCCATATCTAAATAGATATTCAAAGATCTATATACATATATCTCTTTCTTATAAGCACTCTCTACATCAAACCTTATCCCCTCAAAAAGACTACACTTCCTAGCCGGTTAAATATGATGAACCATACTGAGTGCCTAACATTCTCTTGAAAGATGCCATCTGCTGCTAGTCCCATATCTTCATCCATAGCTATGTTGTGGTATGAAAATGAAAGAAAATGTGCTCGTGTATCTTTAGCTCTCCCACAGAATGTACAAGCTTTATCTTGCACATAAGTCTGTCGATCCATCGTTGCCAATCTCCCATAGCTTCGTTGGCAATCTCCCATAGCTTAATAGGCATACCGTAAATGCATGGCTGAGCTACACATAGGACTTTCATACTATAGTAGTCCAAGCTTTCTTTGGTTCTAACTGCCTGAAGAACTCATGTTATTGTTGCTCCATGATCTGATCGTGCATACCACCCTACCAAACAAGTGTTTGATGCTGCTTAAGAAAAAAAAAATTGATGAACTCAGTTAGCCTCATTGACTATCTCTGGGGGTGGTCGATCCGGCCCCACGGAAGTTTCCCACCAGCCACTAGGGTAAATCGGGAAACACTCGCGACGGACAGCCCAAAAGCCCAACAACCCTTAGTTGTGAGTCTCATTTAGAGGAAAAATCCCTGCAAATGCACAGTAGTTGGAAATCGAACCATGAATACCAAAAAAATAACTGAACGCTCTTACTGCTGCATCTATAAAAGTCAGTATCTCATCACAAATTTGTAGCAATTTTTGCCCCTATGTCTACTTTGTGGATAAGTATGTATGGTGGATCCATTTAATCCACAATGAATCCTATTTCTTTCGTATGTGCCAGAATACCTTTGGATAATAATGTCCTGTTCCAAGCTTTAAAGTTTCGACGTCCATAGCTGCCTTCTTCTTTGGGTGTGCAAATCTCAATTCAACAAATTGGTGAATGCTTGGTACTCCATAGAAAGCTACAACACAAGGCACATTTTTAATCAATGATCCCAATTAGGATTGGCAGTACTGAGAGCCAGAAACACTACTCTCACTCTACACGGAGGACTGATGTTATAACCTGCAGCAGCTTGCCTACATATGAGAGTGTGTTTGGGCTATGAGTTAATCTTGCTTAGAAGTGATTCCATCAGTGAGCTATCCTTCTTGAAACCCTATGAGTTGCAGAATATTGGCCTTGATTTACACACTGATGTCTACCATATAGATTCAAGACTTCATGTGATTCATGTGTAATCCAACCATACCTCCAAATTGCACTAAGCATGTTGCTAGCACTCCCACTGATGTGGTGTCACCTCTATCCACAATTGACCTTCCGTTAATAAATATTGTTTGACTTGGATGTCAAATATCTCCTGCAATTCTGCTTGCCAATATTTGAAGATTACTTTGTAAAATTCATTACGTTGGATATTGGCCTATAGTCACTTGGTTGCATAATCTGTAGTCACCTCACTCAGTTGGAATCCTTTAGACCACAATCCCGATCCATCCTTGGATCAGCACACATCAACCATTGGATCGGAGGTCAATCAAAATACTGATCCGTCTTGATCTGATCCAACGGCTGATGTACGCTGGACCAGAGATGGACTAGAGATTGTAATCCAAAGGATATGAACTGCACCTCACTAGGTATTCAGATGCTATCTACGAACTTTTACTATCCAATTGTGTCATTTCACAATGTCTATTTTTTTTTGTTTTGCATAGGCCGTCTTCCATGATAATTGCAGATATAACAGACATTTACAATTGAAATTCTAGTTACCGACAGCCAGGCCGGTTATACTTGAGTTTTGCTTCAAGGCACATCTTACAAACTTACGTATTCACACAATTATATCAACATGGGAAACCATATACATAAAGGATAAAGAAAAAAAAATATATGACACTTAAGTTGCCAACTTTCTATAATGTACAAAAGTGCATATTGTATGCAATTGTGCCTTTCTGGCACGTTCTTGAATACAGAATCACGTCAGTCAGGTGTTAAAAAGGAAGGCGGATCAGATCAAGTATATCAAGAATCGAAGTAATAAATCTGGAGAGAAAAAAAGCACCGTTATGATCATGTACATTAGAACTAAGAACACCTATCTATCTATATTATAGATATAAACTCAAAGATCAGTAAAACTGCAAAGAAGCATTGACAAAAATTCTTCCATAATTTAGAAGAAACCATACGGTTAAGCATCACTGTGCCTTGTTGGATCATGTAGTATAAACCTTGGGTAATCAGTACCTCTCAAATAACCAAGAAATATTATTATATCTATCACGAATTGTAAGTTAATAAATTATCATGAGCTTTCATTTTAAACAAAGGCATCACACATGTTAATTTTGCAATCGATCTACCAGAAAAAAAGTATGAACAAAGTTTTAAATCATTGCTCATTGTTCCTTAACATAAGTCATTTCGACACCTTATTCAAATCTTCCTATAAACAGGTTTTACTCATTTTTCTTAACCAAATTATGGTTAAAATTATTGAATTAAATATATGACAAGATATAATACTCAGTTATTCATCAGAAAAAAAGAGTGTCAATTGTATAGTTAGAAGAGTTTCTGATAGATTTATTAAAATCTCAAAAGTTTTAGTAATTTTTTCCCAGAAACGAAGAGGGAAGAATGAACACATTATAAATTTCGTAATTTAAGGCTTAAGTAATAGTTGATTCCTTGAACAATAAACATTTATAAAGTAAAAGGCTGAACTTGAAACCGACCAAAATATATCATATGATATCAGAATTATACATACCCAAATCCTTTTATAGCACCAAAATACAGATAAAGTAATATCTAGAGTAGGTATGAATTTACCCTACCAACTGTCTAACGTCTGTATACCTGCATTTACCTCCCTCCATATCCGTAGGATCAGTTCTAAGGGGGCTGCTGATGCGGCGGTTCCACATTTTTTTTTTTAGAGTAGGTATGAATTTCAGTAAGATTTTTTGTTTTGTTTGTTTTCCGGAGAACATGATATTGCAAATGATAATAGACAGTCAGAGAATAAAATATTGTATTAGTGATGTATATAGTCATAATTTGTATTTATAGCCCTTATACATAATTAATTCCATCTAAACCTCAAGCACAACACTAGGTATACCAGATTAGTTGCATTTATTAATGTTCTGCCTTTTATATAAATTATAAAGGGTTCATAAAAATGAAATGCTAAAATGATTAAGACGCTTAAAAATGACAAAAAAAAAAAAAAACATGACACTGATACAACATGTAGATGTGAAACTCTGGATTGATCTTCTAGAGATGGCAGCAAGATTGTGATTGTTATGAGAAGTTAAATAAAATCTTTGAAGTTACTATCCATGTTTCTTTTTGTATTTAGTTGGTGTTTCTATTTAGTCATTTATGATGTTTGCGTATGGACAGATAGTGCAGATTATACAAATGAAATGCCTTACAACAAGTGACACCCTTCTCATCCATGTAAAAGGGAGTCATTCTATTTGTGACACTCCTTCAAATCGATCCTCATTAACCACTCTAAAAAGTATTACCATCTGCTTACTTGGAGGTTGGATCTAGGGTTTTGGAGGTGATCTGAGAAGATCAAGTTTTGAAATCCAATTGCAAGTTGAGGTTTCAGTCCCCAATCTGAGCAACACTGTTGTGTCGATTCAATCTATGCCAACAAATAGTGTCGATCACTCTGAGGAAGAGGCAGAGAAGGGGAACAAAGACACGGTGATCTATGCACTTTGGAGATGGGCAGCTGCGGCAGACCTGATGGTGAGTGGGGCAGGAATCACAAGGCATCATTTACAGTAGGACGAATACAGAGATCACTACACCCTCTTGGCCCGACCAGCAGTGTTGCAAAAATCGGTCTAGGCGCCCGCCTAGGCGCTAGGCGCCCCCTAGCCGAACCGAAAACCCTCAACTCGG
>JBAMIB010000044.1:3439819-3451718 GCA_037177415.1 Kaempferia rotunda | reverse complement strand
AGCGTCATAACACTGTAAAGGATCTAGAGAGGAAGTTGCTTGAGTTGCAACAGGTGAATTATATAATTTCATGTTTTTTTAAATAACTTGACTGTAGGAAGTATTCTTTTACGTATTTATTTGTTACATGAATTGGTGCTTCTTTCCTATTCTGAAACTCTGCAAGGAAACTGATGTATAAGTTATTGGAACTTCCTAATGTCATTCTAAGTCAGTTTTGCTAACTCATTGCCCTTAGATGCCTTTTTAAAAGTTGTTTAGACGATTTTTAGTATTTGTAACTCACCAATCATAGTTTACAAGATTTCTGGGTAGCTCTCGTGGAAGTTTTCATATCATTATTGTGGCTCTTATTGGAGTAGAAGTTCTGGAAAGTGGTAATGTGCAGATAAAGTATACCATGATGGATAATATATCTCCAGTTTGGCTGCTTTGACCTTTATTTCTAACCAGACGACTTAGCAATCTAAACTGATTACATTTGCTGACTTTGAGTGCATTTGAATCTGTGTATCTTTACTTTTTGTACTAAAAATTTGTATAGTTAGAATCCAGGTGCATATGCAGCAGGCTTAATCCGATACTTCTCATGTAAACTCAAAGTTTGATTCAACTTTTGTATTGTTGGGATATTGTAGTTTCTTGAAGGATAGCTAGGCCAAACCTTTATTTACTGAATTGAAGTAAATACAATTTGATTAACACTGTCCGACTTTAGTGATATGTGAGCTTTGTGATGAAATTATTTGTGTCACATAAAACGTGCCTAGATGAATTTGTTATTTTTACAAATATTTAGTGGCAGTTAATGTGAGAGGATAATCTGATAATGATCTTGGTAATATATTTTTTCCCTGGAGAATATATAAGTTTTCAGAGTCATTGCTAAATTTTGCATTTTTTTCTGCTGTGTAGATTTTTATTGATATGGCAGTGCTGGTCGATGCCCAAGGGGAAATGTTGGATAATATTGAAACCCAGGTATGAATAACAGCCAAAATTTGCATTTCTTAGTAACATCTTCCTGGCGTCCCTTTGACATCATTCCTGTCCTCCGACAATACCGCTAACAGTTTCAGCTGATTTAATATTTAAAATCTGAGGGGTCAAAGTTAACTAAAATTTTCAATTATTGTGGGACGTTGCAAATTGAGACTTTGATCAGAGTAGAACATACCAAGCTTTGTTGAGGGACCAAGTTGAATGGTGCACTCTAATCATCCTCGTTTTCATAGATTTGCATGCAACAGTTACATTCTAAAAGCATTCTTCTGAAAGTGATGCCTGATTAAGATTTTCTTTATTTATAAACTCTAATTCCAATAATTTATGTGAAATATACCTTAAATTATGAAAAGATACATGGACTTTTTTGTTACAATGTTTGTTAAACACAAATTTACAGAGTGCATTTTGTCTCTCCATCAAATCTAATGGCAGATGATGAAATAGTTGGATTATGTTTGTACACCAATTTTAAAGTTCCATGGAGGCACAACAATCGTTCCATTTAGATTTACATTAACTAATTAAGGAACCCAGTCAACAAGTTCTCTCTGTATGTTTGCTGCCACATAAATACAAAAGAGGGTGTGAATGTGTGATGATACAATTTTATATGCACCGGAGACGGTATACTTTTGTGGTATAGTTTCATGTGTGTGATTTGTGTATAGCCTATATTTTATTGTAGACCATTCAATCAGTATTAACTTATTTCATGACAAACAAAGTTCAGTGACTTGAAATTCATGTCCAGTTAATTATTTGCTATAGGATGTAAAAGTGTCTCTTGTTTGTAGGTTTCAAGTGCCGTGGATCATGTTCAGTCTGGGACAGTTGCTCTTCAAAAGGCAAAGAAACTGCAGAAGAACTCTCGCAAGTGGATGTGCATCGCCATAATTATTCTCCTGCTAATAGTCGTCATCGTCGTGCTTGCAGTGATCAAGCCGTGGAGCAAATGAGTCGTAAGCCAAATCAGGTGCCAGTTTCAACGACGTGCAAATTCCATATCCCACGTTCAATATATTCTTTCTGAAAGCTAAAGATTTGTTCCAGCTGTTTGTCTTACCAATCTGCATTCTCTTCTAGTAGTTTAATTTGTGGCATGCATGATGTTGTTGAGGTAATAAAATCAGGCATAGGGTTCAATAGTGATGCTTGTCGCAATTGAGCTGGAACTTTACTCTCGTTATTCTTTCACTCTTTGATTGAATTTGATTGGAGTTAGAATGTATGGGTTTAGGAGTAAAAGGCTATAGTAATTTGACCAGATATTATAATTAAAATGTAAAGTACTAAAGTAGTTTCATTCTCGTGTCTGCCAATGTTAATGTTCTACTTTATCATTTGGTACTTTTGATTTTAATTGATAAGACATCAGAAATATAATATCAGAAATTGAAATTGACTCGTAGGGTCTTCATAAAACAAAAAAGCTCTATTGAAAAATTTTAGCCTTGGCCTAAGGTATTTGGTAACTATGCATTATTAAAATTTAAAATCTAATAGAACGAATTTGAAATACATAATATTTTCTCATCAACTCGTATTAGAAATGCTCAAACTCAAGGGCAGGCCGATAAACCCGCGGAGCTGATTGACATTCCGTCAGCTGCCTGATCGACAGGCATTACAGTGCCATTATCTCCCACCTCGTCTCAGCATGGGTGATAAAAAGGTGATTCGCTCATCCCCAGCGCCTCCATCAATCCGTCCCAAGGCCAACACGAATGAGGTAAATTATAAGGACTACTAACCCGAATAATGACTAGTATATAAGGGTAGACACCTAATTTCACCAGGATTTGACCCCAGACCTCATTAGTAACAACACCTCACACACTAGCTATCAATCTATCCCATGGAACGTCTCATTCTAAGCATTAGTTCATGTATGGGGGAGTGGAAATGAAGTATGATATAAATTCCACGCTACATTGTTGAGCTAGTAGCAATTTGGGTCGGTGAGTGGGGATCTAATTTATATGTATGGGGGAGTGGAAATGATGTATGATATAAATTCCATAGATTTCATATCACGGAGAGGAAACGGTAATAAGAATAAAAGTATCGGTTAATGGGGATCAACCAATATTCATATTTACATATAAAAAAACACAAGATTTATGCAATATACCGGTAGAAGATGAGCGCAGAACATGGCAGCAAACTGAACACAAGAAACATATAAAGCTCTTATATGGATCATGTAATTTGGCATACACAACTAATGCTTCTAAGAGCAGCAAGTAGAAGTATTCACTATTCTCTGGTCAGGTTTATCACCAATGGACATGCCTTGATTGTTAGCCTCCGGTTGCACTCTGATGAGCCTTTTGGCTGAAACAGAAACCACGAAAAGTACATGTCCATAAAAAAACTGCAGGATATGTAGCATTCACGGCTGATGGTTAATTGTTATTATTGTTACTCGTATATAAGAAAAACTGAAGTTCGGATCCTCTGTCCCAATATCACCGTGTCCCCGTGTCCCAGCGCCGAGTGGATGGTCCAGATTACATCTCAAGGATGTTGTGCACATCACGAGGATATTGCATACATCTCGAAGATGTCTGAACCGTCCGATCGATGCTGGGACATAAGGACACAATGATGTTGGGACAGAGGATCCAAACTAATTGTGCAGTCATTATTTTTAATTTTTTTAAAAAAAAATTATATAATTTATAATTATTTTTCTTCTCGCATTCCTCATGCAACATATATGTATAAACTTAACTATCATCAAATATTTTATAAAAAATGCTTAAAGGTTATAAATCAATTTCTATTTTACTCGATTAGTAATTGTCAAACTCTTTTTGCTATCAAGTTTGTTAGTTGGCTCTGGCCTCTAATAAATAAAATTAAATAAATAATATCATAATGAAAATACTGATTAAATAAATAAGTTTATCTGTATACATAGTTAATTAAACATGTTTATTCAAACATTCTTTATCCCAAAGGAATCAAAAACCTAATTTTCTTCAACATGCAAAAGTTTGAATCGGATAGTCACTCAAAAAGAAAGAACACACTCATTTGAAAGTTACTCAAGGATTTCTGAAATATCAGAGTAATTTGAAGTTCAGAGAAGAATCCATTATTAAAGAAGAAGAAGAACGAAACTCAAGAAAACTTTACAGCGAAAAAATTTCTTCCATCATCAACAATTCAACATTTCATTTGAAAAAAAAAATATATTTAAAAAAAACTCAAATTGTGTTCATGAGTTGCCAAAAATCACCAAACCAGACAAAAACTTAAAAAAAAAAAAAAACCCTGAAACAAAACAAAACAAAACTCCAGTCTCCGACGCCATGAACCTCGCATGATCAGGTAAACTGTGCATGATGGAGAAGATGGGCACATGAAAGAACAAGCTGATCTTCTTCCTCTTCGACGACTCTCCATCAGCATGCAATGCACGTGCCCTGCTTCTCCATCCTGCACACCTCACCAAGAAGAACAGTATCAGTAAACACAAAGAACAGCAGACGAGATCCATGATCCACCCACTGCCCTCCTCTCATCTCCTTTCTTTTTCCTTGCATTTATAGTTTATTTGGTCTGATTGGTGCACAGAGAGAGAGAGAGTCATAAAGGACTCGGAGGGCACCAACCCAACAAGAAGGGTAGGCCCCAGTCCAGAACACTTAGTGTGCCAACCAATTGATGGTTGGATCCATTCCTTTGAATTCAAGCCACAAAGTAGTATTCTTCTTCAAAGAATTAAGATGCCATGCACGAGCTCTGCTCAACTCGGACATGGCTACCTAACGTCTAGTGGTTTAATATTTGTGTTTAACCTCAATTGCTAATGTCGAAGGTTTCTAAAAGTCTGCTTACTTCCAGGGGCAACAACATAAAGTGACTGCTTGAGTTTCTTCCTTCCGCCTCAGGGACACAGTCGAGGTGGTAAGTGGATAAAAATTTACCATTTCTAACCGAATGTAGATCTCTGCATCCCGTATAACTCACCCCTCGTTGGAGGCGAGCTAGCGCTTTGAGTTTTTTTTTTTTTTTTTTCCACTTGAGTTTCTTCCTTCCTTCCTTCCTGTTTCCCTCTAGAGTTTTATAAATGAAGGAGACGCTCAGACGCACAGGAGATGAGTGAGTGAGTGATGTGTGAGTGGTGCCATGGTGGAATTAATGGCTGCATCAGAGCAAATAACAGTCAGATGTCGATCTGTGTGAATTGAATAGGGAAGAAAGGTGCCAACAAAATGACAGCCATGAAGGCTAATTAATGGCCCTGGAAACTAAAGGCAGGACAGGTCACAGGACCACCTCCTTCTCTGTGCTTCTCTCTACCTAATGGTGAACTGTACTGCATGCCCTCTTTAAACAAATTAAGGTTTATGAAACTTGAGCTGGATCGATCGTGTCTTTCTTTTGCAATTCTTAGTTTTAATTTGACATGTTCGAAATGTCTTTGATTCATCAGGATTATTCTGTGTGATTTAGGACTGGCGCCATGTTCACGTGTGTGTGTGCTGGGCTAGTGGTGTACTGGTGTGTGAGGTACAAAGGAGAAGAAAGGAAAGTCAGAGGAGAAGAGAAGAAAGGGGAGAAAATTAGGGCAAAAAAAAAAAAAAACTTAGTCGTCTTGTTGCAGAACTTTCAGACGTGCGAAAGGCCTAGTCGGGAAACGACGAGGTCGTAGCCATCACAGAAGCCTCGCGTCAAGAATCATCATGAGAAAGTTTCTTGGTAGAAAATAAATTAAAAGGGCTTTCTTTATAAAAAAAATCAGTTTAAAATTTATAAAAGCAGCTTTAAAATTAAGATGATATAACTTTGTCAAACTATAACTGTATTAGATAGGGCCGTTTTAATTTAAAAGGAGAATTTGAAAATATAAATAATTAAGGAGGCTTTCAGAGATTTTTTTTTTTATATAATCAAGGTGTATCCGAGTAAGTGGTTAGATTTTACCATTTAAATTTATAGATTGAATTCTAGTGTTGAAAGCTAAAAATTTAAAAATTAAAATAAAAAAATTTAGGTACTCAGGGAATATATATATTTAAGGTGTCTAATAAGATTTTTTTTATTTATTTTTTTTAGCTTCAGGGTTAAGTTACTTAGATTTTATTTTTAGAATTTATGGATTGAATTATAATGCTTAAGCTAAAAAAAAATTTAACTCAAAAAAATTTAGATGCTCTAGAGTTAGGAATTGTGATGATTGTATGAGTTTGTAACTCTAATACTCATACTTCAACATAATAGTGTTCACAACATTCACAAACAAGAGATGCAAGTACTCAACATCAAAGTCTAATAACAAGTTGTACAACAAATAAAGTACACAAAAAGTAACAAGTTCAACATTCAACTACACAACCACAACATCAAAGTCTAGTACAAGAAATAAACTTCATAACATCATGTTCATATCCAAAAGTCCAAGACATCAAAGTCTAAGATCAAGGAGGAAGTGAAGCTGAAGATGAATCATATATCAATAAATCTAATGCTTCTGGTGCCAATCAGTTAATAATTTGTTCAAATGTATCTTGTCTTGATTTCACCAATAGTAACTCATCTTGGGTGTTTGCTAACTGAACTCTGGTGTTAGCTAACTCATCTTGGATAGATTCAAGCTTTTCACGGAATGTAACGTTAGTTGATTTGGACGAGGAGGCGGCATTTGAAGAAGTGGACCTAACCGACTTTGGCTGACTTCCAAGTTACCTAATATATACAGAACGAGCATCAATGACCTTATACAAGTTTTGAAGATAATAAAACATATGATATGATGTTATATTGAGCTTGTAGATAAGAGTGTATTAATGTAGGGATCTTGAGCACAAGACAACATTGGCACAGTGGAATAAAATTCAAGATCTCGATCCAGAAGATCCATGTGAATACCATAAACTCGTTTATGTTTTCTATCTAATAGAATATGAAGTTACTTTCATTGCGTGTCCTTCGCAATCCCGACAGCACCCCTTCTTTTTTGTTTGTGGATCTTAGCGCGATCAAGATGTTCGGGCCTCTAAGGTATTCACATGAACAAAGATTTGGAGAAGAACCAAAATTATGGTGCTAGCCACAAGTAAGATTCAACCAAAGAAGAAGAGAGAGGAAGAAGATGAAGATCCAAAAGTCACACCTCAAAAAGCCTTATCCACCTTTTATATTTATTCAATGAATATAAAGGGTTTTTGGCTTTTCATCTTCCCCTCTTAAGTATATGATTAATTTTCTATTAATCATCATTATATCTTCTTAAATTTAAGTCTACTCAATAAGACTAGCTTAAGTCTAACCCAATGGCCTAACTTGAGTCTGACTCAATAGGTCTAACTTGAGTTTAACTCAATGGGTATAACTTGAGTCTAACTCAAAAAGGGTCTAATCCAAATTAGACTCAACAATAGCCCAATAGTTCATCGTACGAACCTATCTCCAAATGAATATGTTCGTTGTGTGTGATCCAATAGATTTTCATAAAGTTGGCAATGTCTCTAAAATCATTCTAGAGACATAAGCAATGAGCGGCATCTAACAATGCATCATTGCTATCCAAGTAACGAGAATGTCAGGATTCGACATAACCTTTATGTGTCTATTCTCTTATATGAGTTGGTCATTCTATCCTTGATATCTAGATTGATCAATGAGCCATAAATCATGTCATCCACTTTCAATCTTTGTGTTTCTTGATCTCTAAGTAGACGTACTCAATCAAATAAGTTCAATATCTCATATTGACTAATTTGAGCATGGTCATGCATTCTTGTGTCCTACTAATCAAGGGGCCCACGGATATATATCACTTCCGTCATATGAAAGGGATATTACGAGTGACGTCAGTCGATACCAAAGTACACAACTCCTTATGCAAGGAATCGTAGTGACTTCATATCTAAGGACTATTCATACTAATAATCACTATGAGAATGTTTATGGCATTCATATAACGATCTATGAAACATTCTCATAGCGGGTCATTCGGTACATATTCTCTAATATATACTCATGTGTTAACTTGATATCTCATATCCATGACTTGTGAGATTAAATCATCCGTTGACCTACATGTTAGTCTCAATGCATTAATATTATCCTTGTATATTAATACTTGACTATGAATGGTTAAGAGTAGTGTCATGTACAACTTCTCACTATCAATTCAACCAATTGATATGTTGTAGATTATGACCTACTACCCTAGGATATTATTATACTTATTCATTCAACACTGAACTGAAGTATAATAACCAACTTTGCCTTTTATTAACTGAAAAATATAATACAAAAGATATTCTTGTCAATCATTTCATAATTGGAACTAAAGGCTAATACCAACAATTAATTCTTAGTGTGTTTATATATATAGTTATGAGAATATATCTTGCTTAATAAATTAACGTCTTTATGTGTTGATGTTGAGAATGACGTTTGAGATTCTAATCCATGTTACAATAGTGTATTAATTATAATGATGTTTTAAATTCTAATCTATGTTACAATAGTGTATTAGTTATTATTTTTCTCTTCTATATACATGTTATAATTATATCGAAAGAGTGATATAAGTGTGAATCTAAATGTTAAGTAACATAGTAGAGTCTTAATTATAGTTCACCACCATAACTCCACAAGGCAAGGCACAGTACACATTAAATTAATCTTTGCTAAACATGACAAACAAATGTAAGAACTAGTGTCACGAACTTGATTACTAACTATATTTACAATTTGGATTACATCGATGCCCTCTTCTATATTTTGTGTTTGAATATACTCATCACGTAGTCTCACCATATTATCCTAGAAAAAATAATATTAAAAATAGCATAAAAAATAATCATACACAGTTAAGAACAAATTCACTAAATAAGGTCATAACATACATATACAATTTTGGTCGTGTCCCCAATCCACCTTCTTTTCGAGCTATAATGAGTTTCATTAAATACAGTAATCCAATCTTTTCTTTGTGAGTGATTAGTCTGAAAAAAAAAAATGTGTTAATATTTTAATCAACAATGAATATACAATAACTATAAAATTATCACTTACACCGTCGTAACTATACTGGATGAATGATTTAGAACCCCTGCAATGGTTATATAGGAGTTTCCCTCAATTTTTAGCATTTATTGTAGATCGTTTCTACAACATAAAAAGACATTCTTTATAGGTATAGAAAAAATTACTAAATTTTTATATCAAAAAATATTGGTTATAGAATGAGTTACCTTAAATGCCTCAAATTCAAACACGTCACACATGTAATCTCAATCATTTTGAGTCTCACAAAACTCGATCAAAATATGTTGTCATGGCTCAGCAGGAGGAAGGTACAATAGCTTTTTATAATGACTATGTATTTTAGTTATGTTGTCTCTATATAGTGAACTCATTAATCGGTCAGTCTCTTTTATGATCGACGATGAACCCTCCTAGAAACAGATATCAAAAGCAGTTTGAAAAAAATAAACATATCAACATATTATTAGTAATAAAAGAGTGTTAATTATAAATACGTTGAATTACTTGTACTTATTGATAATTGATCGTATGTCATCCTTTTATTATCAACGGAGGCATACTTCCAACTCTTAGCTTGTAAGGGAGCAAACTTCTCTACCGAAAGACCTAATTTGGTCATAAATTAAGCTGTGTTTGGGCCAATTGGATGCTCATCGGCCTGACAAAAAGTAATGGGCAATCTACCTGAGTCACTGATTTGGCGTCGCAGCTGATATGAATGTGTGTCACATGTCTTCCTACGTAGCGGTTGGCTTGTAAATACAAAATTGTTAACAACTAACAAATAAAATATCTAAATAAAACTTTTGTAACTTAAATACAAAACAACTAAATACTGGAAGATCAGTGTCAGGTGTCTTCAGAATTGGTATATGCTCAATCCTCTTGGGCGACATGATTGTCACATATTCATCATATATAGATCAACAAATATGCATTAAGACATATATAGTATCTACAAGTAATGAAACTTTATCTTATATAAATGAATTTAAAATGAAGAAAAATATATTTTCCATGTGCATAAAAATTAATCACCACTATCATCTGAAAGAGATAATTGATCATCTGCATCACTATCTATTTCGATATCTTCATCCTCATCGTTAAGAAAACTTTAAACATCCATAGCTAGCTCTGCTTGTGCATTTAACATATTTATATATTGATGATCAACATCTAATTTATAAAGTTGAGATATCTCTAAGTTTTCACCAACTACTAAAGTTACTTCATTAGAAAAATATCTTGGTTAATCTCAATATTAAAATTATTTCCAAATTCAATTTCTTCAGATACTTCATCAACTTCAGTTACTTTGTATATTTATCAGTGTTAAACCTTTTGCACCCACCTTCCAATGGCCTCCACACTTTATATCATTTAAATAATAAACTTGATTTGCTTGGTTGGCTAAAATGAATGTGTCATCAATGTACCATGTGTTTAGAAGTGTTAATACATAAGAGACCAAACTCTTCAACTATTGAGTTTTTTTTTGGGATTACATTGGAACCATTCGCACCAGAATAATTGTACTTTATATCTTAAAGAGTAAAATAGTTGAACAACATGCTTCAACACTCTAAACAAATTTAAATTATCACCATCATCAGATGATGGTACGCTAACCCCACTATTTTGAGTAGTTTTGCAAGAATCACAAGACTTGTATGATATCGAATACCATTTACAATGTAGGCATCATATAGTTGAACTTCAACATCAGGTCTCATTGCTAAATAATATAACTCGTTTGTGATTTCTGAATTGTTAAATTCTTTAACTTTATCATTCTATCCCTAAACCACTATAGAAAATCTCACTCATGATATTGAAAAAGTTGATTTGAATAAACTTTATGTGACAGCAGTTGTAGATGTTCGTTGCATAAATAAATATTTACATTACAATTGTATAATAAAATATAAATAATAAAATTACATAATGCAAAAACTTATTTCCTATATTGGTCAGCTTCTTTACAATTATTAAGAATATACTAATGTGGTTTCTTATACAAAGTCAAATACAATTTCAGATTATATTGGTTGTCAAACACTCTTGTTTGTTGTGAAAAAAAATTACTTAAATTGCATGTTACTGGATGAACATCTTTGTTTCGTTCTGGCCTACTAAATCTCGTCTTAATTTGACATATATATAAGGAATTGAAAATCAATGTCTCATTTACAATATGCTCATCTGCAATAAATCCTTCAGATCTTGCTTTATTACAAACATATTTTTTTAGTCTGCCTAAATATTATTCAAAGAGATATATCCATTGTGAAGAAGCATGTCCAGCTAACATGACTTCATGGGGTAAATGAACTGCCAAAATATTATTCAAAGAGATATATCCATTGTGAAGAAGCATGTCCAGCTAACATGACTTCATGTTACACAATATGAAGATTATTTTCTCCCTCCATTTTATACAAGTCTACTATGTATAAAGTGTTGGTACCCCAAGTGGTTTTGATGAGATCAAGTCAAGTTAAGTTAGGTCCTATGGTATTTAACATCGTGTTTAAGTGTGCAGGAGTTAGGAATGCGAAAAGTTGAGCAAAAGACGCTACGGATGAAAAGAATAACATGAGAATCGAGTCAACGGGCTCGGCGCATCCGAGGGATGAGAGGCTGCAGAAGAGTACATAACGGAGTAGAGTCGTCAATTTGGGTTGGGTTTGTTGAGTTGACCCACTCCCCCTACCTTATAAAAAGTTCATCCCGAACTTTAGAATAACTCCGGATACTTCTGGCGCATGTCGTCCTCGCGCTCCCAAGTGACTTCCTCAAACTGCTGACTCTGCCATAGGACCTTAACTAAGGGCACTGACTTGCTCCTTAGCTTCTTGATTTCTCGATCTAATAT
>JBAMIB010000044.1:3413221-3429315 GCA_037177415.1 Kaempferia rotunda | reverse complement strand
TAAGAGGAAGAAGATAGTGCTTGTGAAAGGTTTGCTTCACCTACAAGAAGCAAGTTCATAGTGGAAAGTGCGTGAACATGTGGATCCTTGGATTAGTCACCTCCATTGGAGGTGGATACCAAGTAAATCGCCATTGTTAGCATTGTTAGTGTTTTAGTTCTTGTTCTTGTTTGTTTCCGCTGCTAATCTCGTAGGAACAAGTACAAATTCGGTCTCTCCGATCCCAACAGCGTTGTCTATCTAGACGGCTCACTTTCTCAAGCCCGCTACCCATTGGAGGGAAAATCCCAGCTTTCTATGACACATACAAACCTTGAAAATTGATATATCTTCTGGTTAGTACTATGAAAGTAATTGGCTACTTGACAGAAATAGCATCCTTTGGCCTCACGTACTACGGGAATTTTCTTTCCCACGCAAAAGAATGTGATAGGAAATTCAACCAAGATATTGTATGATTATCATGGCTACAGTGATACGAAGGAATTTAGGATTAAAACCCCCTCCTCCCATAGAGTGGCTAGAATTCTCATGTTAGTGTTGAAATGTAGCTTTCTGATGAAAGATTGATTAAATGTTAATAAATGAGGCCTCAAATTAATAATCTTGGAAATTATTAATTTAACCTTTATTCATGTTCTTTGAGAATGCTAACCATGGATTTTGAAGAATGCTTGGTTTATCTTTCCTAGGGACAGTTTGCCTACTAATACTTTACCAGATTGACTTTCATGGTTTTTTAAACTCAGGTACCAAATGTTTTATAATTAGAAGTTTAGAACCAAGCAATCTCATCCCACTATCTTTTTCATCCACTTGCACATTCAGTTTTCATTGACTAACCGCATATAGAATGTGCTAGTAGCAAAAGAGACGTATAGTGGTTGTCCAAACAAAATTCACTGCAACCCCTAAAACAAAACACTTCTAGGAACCATTTCGGATCACCTTTATGAATACTTGATACTTCTATTTTAAACAAAATTAATGACCTAAACACCTTAAGATTGTCTAGTATCAGCCCATCAATAAACATCTAGGCTTTATTACAATAATTAATTAAAAACTTCAACGAAGAAAAAATGCATGCAAATGAATTAAGAATAAATTCAATATTATAAAACTTACATCAAACAATATGTTATCTGATTCAGAAGTTTGACCAGGAAGAACTAACTGATTCTGCATTCCAGACTCATGGAGACTGGATGCACATCTGCCAACGTCAGCAGCAGATTCCAAGCATGGATCCACATTCTTCAACTCTCCCAAAGGTGAGCTAATTCTGATGTTTGTTTCTTTACTAGCTCCGATGTCCGGAAATGAGTGGATCTTTTGTCCATGATCACCACTAGCAGGAAGCAACCTATGGCAAGGTGATCCTTCCTTAACTAGTATGCACTCATGAGATGCTCCCTGAAACTGTGATGGTTGATTTGCTTCCAAGTCATTACAGCCATCAGCGCTATGACGGGATATATAATCACTTTGACAAGGGGAAGTTGAATTTAACTTTACTGGACTATTCTTCTGTGTGCTGTCAGACAAACTAGCAAAGCCTACATTTAGTGGACTAAGAGTTTTATTGTGAAGAAACTCTCCGTGGTAAGTGCTCAGCATCCTTCTGCTAACCTGGTCTCCTTCCACACCATAACCTTGAGATTCACAAGTGTCTTCAACTTGAATTGCCATTTTAGTTTCCTTGGTGTTAAGCTTAAAAGTTTGAGATGAGCTGCAAGAAGCATCTCTCTTAGCTTGCTCCAAACTCTGATCTAAACCTACATCATTGCCATCTCTAGTTCTGGACATGGATGAATCACTATTTCTGTGGCATCTTGGCATACAATACCCTCCATCCAATTCACTATGCAGAATAGCAGCCCCTGTATAATTGCATGGCATTTCATGACCCTCAACGGAAATATCTTTACAAAGAAATTTGTCCTCTTCAACAGTTGAAACATCTGGGAGCATGTCAACATCTTCAGAAGCATCATATGTTGAAGAATTCCTTATTGTTGCTTTACTTTCCGCATTTTCAGAATATGAATCATTGCTTGAACTTCCACTCAACAAGTTGCTTGTTTCACTAGCTGCAGTCTGCGAATCATCATGCGGTCTAAGCTTGATGTCAATGAAAGAAAAATCTATTTCTTTCCTGACATATTTATTATCAGAGGATCCATAATCAACATTTGGCTCCCCTGCTACTACTGCCATCCGATGCATACAAGAAGAGCAAGGAGCAGAGCAAACATTGCATGTCCCAGATTCCACCCTCATATCTACTGCAAAACATGATAAATCATTAACAAATCTAAACAAACAAAAAGAACAGACTGGTGATGTAGAGATAAAGGCATCAAAGAATGAAAATTTTACAAAAACTAAGTAGATTAACATAAACAAAACAGACAATTTTCTAACCACCTGTGAACTTCTATGCCTTCTTCAGACGTTAAAACCTTTCCTGCCACATTTGCAACACACCATTCAAACTCACAGATTAATGATATTATGATGAATGCCTTACAAAACTGTTTAACCAAATTCAATAACCTTTTTGGGGAAAAAATTGATTGATTATGAACTCAAATAGATTAACATATATAATTTATCGTCTTTAACGAGTTTAATCCACATGAAGAAACACTTTTTGTCTCAATACTAACACTGTCTCGGTCTTCAGCCCTTACTAGTTGAGACCAAGCATGGTGATTCAACCAAATGCAATTAATTTTATTACTCCTAAACAAGAAGACCGTAGGAAAATTTTACATTTCAAATATAATTAAAAAAGAAAAGGGAAAACAAATATCAGTAAGTGTCAAACATGAAAAACTGAAAACATCGTTTAAATAGGGGCAAAGGATGATATGAAAGCAAGACTCTGAAAGAATTCATCCTCAGATGTTCATGATCTGACTCTTCTTCTTAAATGAAATAACTGGTTATGACTGGTGCCGTAGAAAAATGAAACAAAATACCACATCATCTTCCGCACCCAAAGGCAGAATCACAGCACTAGATGAGACAGAGAACATAACCACCTGCCCCTCACGGTAAGTTTACAAAAAATTTGGATCTGCAATGATCTAGAAAAAACAATTCATGGTACACCAGAATATAGAACAAAACCAACAAAAACATGCATCCAAATCAAACCTTGGTCCGGTGGTTAAAAAAAAAGAACTTACTCATGGGTGAACCAAAATAAAATTACAGACCGAGAACCCATTATTAAAAATTCACTCGAGGCACTAAATCAAATGATTTCACGATCGGGGCAAAGATAATGAACGAGAAAACACAAGCACATCATCCTCCAAGAGAAGCCAATCCAAATAGAAACAACCATCAGAGTGACTGACCACGACGGAACGTATAAATCCCTAAAAGGGATAGGATCGAACGCCCCCCGCCGGCATTAAATCACAAATTTAAACAGTAAAGAGGAAAACTTTACATGCTTCCAGGTCAGCGACGGTCTACAGATCGTAAAGCTACTATAGGCTTTTATCGGGAAGCTATGCCCATCCCACCTCGTCCGGCGTGGCGACCATCACAACGATGACTCTCCTACTCCTATTCCGTCGTTAGATAAAGGTGATCAGGAGACGAAGCAACGCAACCGCAATCGGTATCTCCGTCGGAGATTCAACGGGCAACGGCCTCCATTGGATCTGATGGGCCGAGGATTTCAGCGAGGTGGAGGATGAAAGAAGCGAGGAGAGTCGAGCGGAGGGCGGAAGACGCGAGAGAAGAGACGAGAGAGAGAGAGAGAGAGAGGGAAAATCGACACGGGCATGGAAGTGAAGACCCTTTTCCTCCGCTACTATCTAAAACCTAGAAAAATTGCAATAAAATTTTAAAAAGACTTGTGCAAAAAAACATAAATGTTTCATTCAATATCGACGGCGACCAATCCTCATTCTACAACGTGTACGATCAGGATCCAATCGTACGGCCAAAGCGGGTTAAAAGAAGCGTGAGGAATCCGATGAGAGGAAGCAAAGCATGCGCGTCAGGATTCGAGATTCGTGCTTCCATGAAAAAAATCCCGATCTGAAATCTGACGGCCGTGATAATACTGCGCGTACGTCTTCTCCACGTCCGGCTGAACCCGCTCGTCCACCCATGTGGGACATCGGGTCCTTTTGCAATGTCCAATCAAAGACAGGTACGAGACTGGGTGCCAGTACTCCACGGAAGCTTCTGAGACACGGAAAAAAAAGCTGGACCCGAGCGCACCGGCTCGTCCGAGGAGCATGCGATGGCCAGCTAGACGATCGAGACCGTACGTTCGCTGGATTGCCGTGCGGGACAAGCGGTGATGTGATTTATCGTTGCCGTACAAGTTTCCGATTGGGTTTATCGCTGTGAAATGATTAAAGTGGTAATTAAAGGTTACGTGTGATGATAATAATTATTAATGATAATCATTACCTTAAGTCGGTTACAGTTTTTATTTTAACTAATAAAGATAATAAATACAACTAATATTAAAACATGGTGTATTGGTCTTTAAACCTTCAATATATCCTAATTAATTTTGTCTGTCATGAACTTAAAAAGAGATAAATTTATCTTAAAGGATATATTTCAAAGTTCATGTCCCAAGTTAAAATTTAAGAGTAAACTCTAAGGTTGAATTTGTAATTTTATCGGAACAGACTGGGCTGTTGGTCCGCACGAGATATATTAAACAATAAGACTATTTAATTAAAATGTCCGTGCCATGTGATGCTTGGAACATGGCGAAAGAGGAGAATAAAGCTTAGAACAGCTAATTAATTGAGTTGATTAAAACATCATCGTGCAAGTTCAAATACTTAAATCTTATGAAATATATATATATACTAGTCATCGCGCACACGCTATAGTCTATGTAGTAGTACAACGCACGCCAGGGGGACGCTAGAAAATCCCAGAGCAAACAACTGTAATAGACTCTCCGTCATAAAAAAAAATTTAATTTAATTTTTTATATCAGATATTAAACTGATAAAAATAGATATTACACTTGATCTTAGCAAAAAGTCCAAGAAATGTGAGCTTTCTAATTGTCAATGACCTAAGGTATTTATAGAAACTTCTCTACTTGTGGTGTTGTTAATCCTAAGATGTGGCACTAAAGAGACCATAATAGTGTAATACCTATTAGTAAGAAAATTTTCCAATACTACGCCGCACATGTAATGAGAAAATTTTCCAATAATACGCTACAGATGAGTCTCGAACTCTAGATCCATGATTGATTAATGAAATTTTTTTTTAATAATACCCGTAGCTGAGGGATATTAACGTAATTTCATTCGAGGCTTCACCAAATTAATTGAAAATTGGTTAGTCTTTAGGCCAGATTCTTAATAATATATATATATATATTAAGATTAGATAAATATATAATAAACATATTTATCTAATATATATTTATAAATAAAGTATCAAAACCCTATCGGCACATTACAATACCCAAACTGTTTCGTTTCGGTTTAGGACCGAAATTTCGGCACAGGTTGAAATTGTAAACCTTGGATAAAACTAAAGTAAAATCAATAATTCAATTAAGTACTAAGTTAAAATAGTAAGATTTAAAAAGTAAATTATACCTCAAAAAAAAAAAAAAAAGAATGATGACATCAAGAAGAATTGGGGCACGACATCATCAAGGATAGTATATAGTGAGTAAATAGTACAGAATTGAAATCTTAAGAGAGGTTATAAGAAAATTAGAGATTAGAGAAAAAAATTCTAGAATGAGAATCTAAGTATGAATAGCTTGAGTTGGTTGTACTTTACTATTTAGGTATATGAAGCTTGACCATCTGGTCGTTACTTCATTAACTTGGTTCTATTTGGACAAAGTGAATGTGAAATTATTAGTTGTGTCTATTTGCTTAGATGGTTTAAATTAGCTGCTCTCATAAGTAAGCCATTATTTAAATTGGATGTATATGAACTCTAGAATGTGAACCTTGATGCTTTATCATCAACTTGTATAAGTCTTTTTACTTGTCTTACATGTAAGAAAAAGGTAGGTATAAAAGCTTTCAGTAACCCATTATTTGTTGAAATTAGAGTTGAACTAATATGCAAATGGTTAAGTTGAACTTAATGCTATTAAGAACATAGATATCAATTATAGGAGAAGAGGATAATGCTCCCATTCGTAATATTTGGATTTTTCAAACAGAATGATGTATATACCCACCCTAGAAAAATTTTAGCAGACTGCCTAAGCATTAAGTGTCTAGAAGCTTCATAAATAGCGAGCACAGAAGCACTGCAGAATTTCTTCTAGAAGGTTTATTTAGTTGTTTTCACCATATAACATTTGTAAATCTTGCATCAATGATTGCATTAACTCAGTGGTGGCTTTTGCAAAGAGGGAAATATGTTCCTTCAGCACAAAAGAGTCCTGCTGTAACGTAGAAAGAATCTATGGGAATAGGTTTGTTCTTCTTTATACCATTTTAGAAATAGCAGGTACAAGAGTTAAATGTGGTGCCTATTAGAAGGCTATTCGCAGATATGACTGAATTCGAATAAATTAGAAGTGCTTTTGTTAATTCTCGTAGTAGTATTATTTTGGTTGGAATATAATCAATTAACTTATTTTATAATATGCAATTCCAAAAAAATTCAGTCACTGGCCTGAAGATATCTCCTCTGATCCAAATCAATGTGCATATTCCCCTGGTCTGTATGATAACTAGTTTCCATCTTGTAGCAGGAGTTTGATCTGAGAGGGGCAATTCCTTTAGGATTTTACAATGCTGCTCTCAACTTTGGAGTTACAGCAGGTGCTGTAATGCAATGGGCTGGATTTTCAAATTCAAGCACACCAATGTGTGAGCGATTCTACATGGGTGGTCATTCTTCTCCTGTTTGCAAACTAGGCAAGCCTGCTTCTTTGTTTGATTTCAAACGGAGTGGTCTACCTCCAACTGATATGCAAAGAGTAATTTCTTCAAAACGAATTGAAGATAAAAATACAGCATCTTCAGGAGGGGATGCTTCAGGAAGCATTGCCTCTCAAAATAGAGATGCCGTTGGAGGTGATCTTGCAGTTACTGCCTTTGCTGATCTTTCATTTGATTTACGTCTCAAAGGGTTTAGAGAATCTGGGGTTCATGGACACATGTTCATAAATGCTGGGAACCTTATTAAATTATCAGAGGAATTGACAAATTTCTCATTCCATAGATTTTTGGATACATTCAGGAGCTCTGCTGGGATTGGCATTTTCTTCCCAACCAGATTATTTCGCATGGAGGTTTGTTTTGCTTACAAATTTATGCAAAGAAAAGTCAGCAGTCTTCTGTTGTCTAATGTAACTTGCTTTTTTCACAGATCAACTACTGCTATCTATTGAAACAATTCCAGCATGATCATGGGAAGACAGGCATACAGTTCAGTTTCTCCGCTTCATAGAATTGCATTAGCAGATGAAGTCAATTCACCTTCCCCAGCCTGAATTAATCTGTCCTCTTTTTTTATTGTTTATTGTTTGTTTTTATCAAGGTCAAACTCATGTGCAGATGCAAGAAAGAAAAGGGCGTGGTTGTCAAATAAGCTTAACATTAAGATATCTCTTACTGTTTCACCAGGTTACTTGTATCACTTCAATAATCCTGTGCTTTGGATCCTCTCAAATTGAAGTGGATCTGCTAGGTGGTTTTGAACTAAAGTTTGAAGCACCACATTGAACAGTGGCTTGTTCTAACATACATGATAAGTAATTCTAGTTATAATTACATGTTTCCTCGAAGCAAATCTGGTGAGCTTAATTTAGTAGTTGGGCATTACCCCTTTCTTCCTGCGAATTTCTGGCTAATATTAGTTTTCTTAATTTCGATGCTTAAGCCAAGTTTCAACTTATCTCATTTGCTCTTTGGTCCCCCTAAAACACAGATCTGGATTGGAAACTTCCATGCGTGTAGCAGCTGATTGAAGCGACAGTTACATATACACGCTTGAAGGTATTAATTTCAGAAAAAATATCAAAATTTCCTTTAAAAATTTACCCTTTTATCAATATGGTCAAAATATCACTTTGAAGTTTCTCCCTGCAGGTTGCCATCTAAAATTTTGTTTGTTTCCTTTCTGGAGAGCAAGCTTCTAAAAGGAGTTAACTGAAAATCTGATTTAATGTGTTTTTTTACGTAATCATTGATTCAATGGATTCTGATACTAGACCTTCCAACTTTTTTATTGCAGAGTGATCTTGTAAAGTCCAACCTTATTTGCAGTGCAATCCACATTCTGTCCGTCATGGGCTGATCCACATTAAGCCTTACAGTCAATAACAGTAAGTCAGCTAAGACTTTTAACTAAACTGTCTGATTCGTAAGAGAATTCTCCTTTGATCCACGTGCCTTCTTTAATTATTTATTTATCTGTAGTTTCTCATGTTCAACCCCAACTCCTTTTCATTCAACAGAGCAGAGAGCAATTATCTGTTTCGTCCACTAGAAGTTTCTTAATAACTCCATCAAATAAATAATCTTTGTTTCACAACATAAAACAACAAACAAACAAAACAATATTAATAAAAAGGAGTCTCTCAAAGACTGTCACTCCTGATGGCCAAAGTCTCACAACCGTTGTGCGAGTACAGTCGTACGCAACAGAGAAGATGAAAACACGAGACAAAAATCTTGATATATGATTAAAAGTATGGTAATGTTGTGCCAAAATAAAACTATGAAATTTTGATGGAGACGGACCTTTAACATCCATATCGTGTCAATATAGTTGCACAAGTGGATTGAATTGCACTCTTCACTCACAACTCTATCTCTTGCTTTCTTTGATGATTGGATTGGTCCTAGGAAAGTTTATCATCAATTATTAGGGTAAATTAGAAAGTACTTATAATGGATGGTCCGAAACCCATCATTCCATGGTTGCATGAAGATCCCTGCCTGGTCAAGTAATTCACATGTCAAGCGCACTCATTCATTTTGGTGAATGCATTCCTTCTCCTTTATGCAGGGAGGGAAGAGAGGAGAAGCTGTAGACGGACCGTAGAGTGTGGTGGCAAAGTAGCGTCGGCACCAGATTTGTCTGCACCAAGCCGCCCTCATATTCCATCCTGATTTGTGCCTCTCAGTTCGTCGGCTAAGCGTCACCATCATGTCCGACGCTGCTAGAGGCTGAGCATGATCCACGGCTGCCTGAAGAAGCTGATCAGGACTGCCTTCCTCCTTTTCCATGAATTAGGATTGTTTGATTAATTAATCAACATTCCTTTTGGTATAAATCTATAGTATGTACGTATAATTAATTGAGATTATATGCACGTAGACCATTATATATCGAATCTTCTAAAAGCTAGACACATGAATTCCCTGGAAACTCCATGTTCTGTTACACTGATTATATTTTCATGAAGACCATGACCTTTTCTTCAAAGTCAATCCGCACCAACTCAAAAATCCCCCTTTTTTTCCTGAGAAAAAAACATCAGAATCTGCTCGTCTTCCTAACGCATGCAGCAGACGCGCTCTTCCAGTTTCCTGCTGCTGCGTTCCAATTGTTTGACAAAATCCAGCAGGACTTCGTTCGCCTCTCCTATAAAATGTACGCAAATTACAGGCATGAAGAGTAATCTGATCTCTAGTGCACGTCCATTAGATGGCTTCCATATCCCTCGACAGAGACGGCGATGGGAAGATCTCCGCCGCCGAGCTCGCCCTCTGCATGGGAAGCCTCATGGGCGTGGAGCTTCCGCAGGAAGAGGCGGCGGACCTCGTGGCCCTTGCTGACGGCGACGGCGATGGGCTCCTGGAAGTGGAGGAGCTGGCGTGCATGCTGCAGGCGGAGGATGAGGAGGAGGTGGAGCGGGATTTGCAGGCGGCGTTCGAGATGTACGAGAGTGACGGTGAAGGGTGCATCACGCCGATGAGCCTCAGGAGGACGCTGAGCCTGCTGGGGACGTCGAAGGAGTTGCACGAGTGCAAGGAGATGATTTGTAGGTTTGATCTCGATGGCAATGGAGTGTTGAGCTTTGAGGAGTTCAAAATTATGATGATGGTGTAGGTTTGTAGTGGTTGTTATTAATTCTTGATAGATTTATTTTTTGATATTAGTTAGACAGTGTTATTCTAATTCGTTTATTGATACATTTAAAAGTAATATTGAGATTCGGTGGAGACAATGATTAAATTATAAGATTAAATAAATCCCTCCGAGAATTAGTTAACTTAAATCGGATAAACTAAAAACAATTGTGTAAGATAAATTGGATATATAATTCACACATCTTTACAAATACTTTTTTTTTCTCTTACCTCGTTGTTATTCGACTACTATAATTTTACAACTCTTCGAATCCAGCGTGCTAAATAAGTACCCAATATCACTACATTTTCCGCTTAATTAGTAATTTACCCAAAAAAAACTGATTTTTAAATAAAAATTAATTTTTGTAAAGGTTACGTGGGGATGGTGTCAGTAGCGGTTGCGGCGGCCGGAGAGGAGGTGCACAAAGAGGAGTTGGTTCCAGGTATCCGGCAAGCCAGGGAGGCACCAGTGGATGCAGTCGGCAAACTCAGCCGGCTTCGCCTGCTGCTCCGGCGTCAGCGGCGCCCCCTGCCGCACCGTGAACACGGACGTGTGCGCGTCCTTGCGCCGCTCCGACATGGCCGTGATGTCGACGAAGGTGACCGGCACTCGGAGCGCCGGCGAGCTCAGCGCCTTCTTCGCCAAAGCAAAGATGTTCATGTCGGTGTCCACGGAGACGCCGGTCATGTCGGTGATCGGAAGCCTCTCTCCGGCGCACTTGATCCCCGCACGGTTGCCCCAGTCCGAGCTCCTGCACCAAATAAAAATGGCAACTTGGCATCAAAGTTTAAAGCTACAGAGCAGCGTGAACTACATGAAATAAGCATTTGATCACGTCAGAAAGCTACAACAGAATTTGGCTTCTTTAAACCCTAAAGGAAGCTTATTTGTCGCTGTCGATCAATAATGCTTCTTCTAACAGGTATTAAAGTTTCTGTATTTTTAATTTTTTATTTTTATTTTAGGAATTGGAACAGACCTTTGTGATCAGTGGAGGAGAGGAAACGAAGAAAAAAGCAATGGCAAGATGCCCTACAATATTAAACTAAAAAGAGGAGCTAGCAGCGGTGGAAAGTCAGTGGTAGCAAGTCTGGAAGACCGTTGCAATCATGTCTGCTGGATTTTAGTTCATTCAAGTGTCGAAACATGGAGGGCGTGAAATCATGCTCATGGTAATTGTGTAGAAATTAGGATTGTGTGGAAG
The DNA here is from genome assembly GCA_037177415.1 of Kaempferia rotunda. Taxonomy (NCBI): domain Eukaryota; kingdom Viridiplantae; phylum Streptophyta; class Magnoliopsida; order Zingiberales; family Zingiberaceae; genus Kaempferia; species Kaempferia rotunda. The sequence continues at coordinate 3,418,040 of JBAMIB010000044.1, read as the reverse complement.
AAAGCTGCAGGGAGCAAATTGATACCAAACTTTAGCATGAAACTGAAAACCAAGATGCAAGTAAGCGACGAGCCAAAAAGCCAGAATTTAAGAAGCTTTGTGAAAATTGTGTGAGAAGAAATCAGAGCTCACAAGCGCTGGAGGGAATTTGCTTACTTGCTGTGTGTAGGAGACATGCTCATGAAGAAGACGGACGTCTTCGTGGGGTCGACGTTGAGATCCAGCCAACTTGTCAACGTCCTCAGAACTCTGTCATACGCTTGGTATCTCACAATCGTATCGTTCTCCGTCCAATTCTGTGCCCCCGGACGCCTGCTTCGTCAGACCAAATTGATGATCAGGAAAAAGGTTGAATTCAGCATTCATGGCGTCGGCGGGGAATTGGGGTATCAGTAGTACTCACAAGACTCGCGTCTCGAAAGTGTTCATCCACCAGATGTAGGTGTTGAAGACCAGGACATCCGCCCCCTTCCAGTGGACGGCGTGCTTCTCGATGGCATCGAGGTTGACGATCCGCTCTGCGATGCTGTGGATGTCGGGGTCGTCGGAGTTCGACTCCAACAGGAACGGCGCCCAGTAGAACTCGACGGAGGCGCCGTGTTCCTAAATTTGTTCCGGCGTTCGCCGACACGAGCTGATTGATGCATGCGCGAATCGATTCAAATCGGGGGAGAAGATGGTACCTTGATTGTGAAGATGATTCGGGAGCCGTCGACCCGGCGATCCCTCGCCTCCGGCGGCACCACGGTCTGCATCAGGCAGACAAAGGACTCCCACTGATTCCGATTCATGGAGTCGCCGGCGAACACCATCCTCTTTCCCTTTAGCCACTCCAGCATCATCCTCGCGTCGAACCTAGCAAGACCAAATCGAACATTTTGAAGGATTTCGGAAAAAAAGAAACGAGGCGATAAACTTCGACGCGGGCTAGGGTTTCGAGTGCCGACTTGGGCAAGGAGCACCCGGCGGGCTTCCACCGCCACTTCTGGTACATCGACTCCGAGCGGCCGTTCCGCGAGCAGGACATCTGCCGCGACAGGTACTGGCACTGCTCCTCCCGGTACATCGGGTAATCCACGTCGTCGAAAACCCACTCGCCGCGCGCGAGGTCGCACTTCTCCAACCCGGTCACGTTCGTGGCGGCGATTTCCGGCTTCTCCCGCGGACGTCGGGAGATGGACCCTCCGGGGAAGGCCGAAGGGGCATCTTCATGCGGTTGGTAATGCGACAGAGAGCACTCTGCCATGGCCCTGAGGTCCTCGCGGTACATAACCAGGGCGAGAAGGAAGATGGCGAGGACGAGGGCGTAGATGGAAAAGTTGCTGCCTTTCCTGGCGTACGAACCGGCCTGTTTTCCCACCGCCAGCGTGACATTCGACGGCGGCCCGAACGGCGATTTCCGGCGAGGGAGGTGCATGGCGAGAGAGGAGGAGGAAGTGGATCGGGAGGCGAAAGAGTAAAGAAGCTCCTTCTTCTGGCTCTCTTCCTCTGCTTTGCGCTGGCAAAATAAAGGCTACGTGAGCTATCAATTTGGCTTCAAAAATATGTCGATCTGTGAGCATTTTATTGGTCAGTTCCTCTCTGCACTTCTCTAGTTGTTGACATTCTTTGACTATTGAATATTTTCACATTTTTAGTTTATAATAATAATAATAAGTTCTTTAAAAAAATGATATGCATGGAAAAAAAATTTAGAGATAGACAGGTAAAATAATATACCAATAAAAAAATAAAAATAATGGGTCATAAGTTTATATGTTTATACCTAAACTTTTCTCAAAAATTTTCAGATATCATTACTCTATCTATAATATATATTCAGCCTTAGATAGAATTTAACGCTGTAAATGAATCAAACATTTGTGAATAAGTTTGGTATTCGGTTTGGTAAGAGTTTATTTATGTTCGTTCAATATACACAAGAGCAATTAAACAAACAACCTTGAACAACTCGTTAAACTAAACAAACACGCTTGAACACATATGTATTCAGCTCGTTAGCGTTCGTAAATAGCGTTCGTGAACATCGTTCTTTAACAACGTTTGTGAAACATATTTATTAATAAAATTATTATAAACATGCTAAATAAATAAAATAAATAAGTTTGAATTATCAAACTTAATAATCAATCAAACAAATAAAAATCTCAAACAATGAAACAAGTTTAAATTGAAAGCTCGATAACATCTAAATGATTCAAGCTCATACCAAGCTCATACCAAGCTCAAACCAAGCTTGAATTGAGAGCTCGATAACATCTAAACGAATCAAACTCAAGCCGAGCTTCAAATAAGCTAAAACTCATAAAAAATAAATCAAGTCAAGCTTGAACAACCATTTTGAAAGCTTAGTTCATTTTAAGTTCGATTTGGCTCGGCTCGTTACCTTATCAAACAAGTTTAAACAACATAAAGCTCGACTTGGCTTAACTTATTTACCGCCCTATTTGAAAGTTTCGTCATCCAAATAAATACACATGAGTCTGATCATAGTTATAAATAGTCCAAACTCAACAGATATAACGTGTCATGCAAAATTCAAAGTACTAGATAAATAATGAATTGTTGTTATTATTTCAGTGGTATTATTATCTAATAAATAAAAGTTACATTAATAGTTATGCATAATTTATCATTTAAGGCTCATTAGTAATTATTTAATGTTCTAATTGACATATTTGTTGGAATTTAATGTGACCTTTCTGCTCTTTATTTTAATATATATATATATATAGAGAGAGAAATTATCTCCTGCGGTGCGTTTGTGCGGCAGCCGTGCGGTTTGCTCGCGTGGCAGTTTCCACGCGATATCCATGTCATCGCATCGCGGCGTTCTCAAAATCGCGAACAGCTCGACACCGAATCAAACTCAAACCCTAAACTTCCGCGTCGCCGAAGCGCCGCCCTCATCGCGCGTTCTCTCCCTAGCGTTCTCTCCCTCACCGAAGCGCCGCCTCTCCGCTCGCTCTCCCTCGCCGCCAGCGGACTCGCTCTCCCTCCCCGCGAGCCCTTCTTTTCTGCTAGCCCTCTACTTCCTCTCCGTGAACCCTAGTCGGGCGAAGGAGAAGGAACGAGATCCTCTCCACAAACGATTTCTCCCGCGGCGATCTCTCTCTCTCTTGTCGAAGCCCCGCCCTCCACCTCCCGGTCCTCTCTCCAGATCCACTCCAAATCGAAGTGCCGTCTTTCCCCTTTAGTTTACTCAAACTTCCAAAGCGCCTCCACCTTCCTCTCTCTCGCCTACAACGTCTTCGCTGTTAGAGATCACCGGGAATGAGGTAATTTGTCTTCCCTGATTCTGTGGCTGACTGATGATTATAAACCATCAAATTGCTTTACCTTTTGTACATGGATTCATTAAAAAAAAAACAAGATCTCCTTTCTTTTTGTTTCTATTGTCTTTCGTTCGGTATAAACTAAAAATTGCTTTGTCTATTTCTGTGTGTTCTAAATCCCTATTGATGCAAAACTAGTAGATAAGGGTTGTCTTTTATTATATGTTTGTATTTATAGGGATATTTTTTTGAACCTGAAAGCACGGTCGGCTGCTACTGTTAAAAAGGCATAAAATTGGCATTATACTAGTAGATTTGAGATTTGAGATCACCGAGATTGATGAAGCTTTGTATTAATTGGGTTCTATAGACATAAAACGACCATAAGGAACACTAATGCTTCCACAAATCTGGATTTACTTAAACACATTAGCAATCATGTTTTTAGAATGACCTCGGTTCCATTTTATTGATTTCCCTTCCTTCCTATTTATATATTATCTAGCCTAATCTGAACAAGCATAGATGATTGAATGTAGCATTATGCGTTACTTTACTCTTTCTTCTTGAGAATTTATCTCTGTATATAAAAAAAACTTTTGTTTATACTGGCAGAAAAATAAATTATTTTGCTTTTATTATTTTACTTTAGAAAATTGCTATTTTTATTTTGTTATTTTATTCTATTATTATGCTTTAGACCACGGTTAGGGTTTAGTGTCTCTGTCAAGTTAATTGGAATAGTTTTTATTTATTTATTTATTCATTTATTTATTATCAAATATAATGCAAGGGCGGCCAAAAATGGAAGAAAATAGAGTTGGTGATCAGGAATTCATTCCCCAAGTTGCAGATGATCGAAAACCAAAAATTGGAATGGAATTCCCATCTCTAGAGGATGTATATTCGTTTTATAACCAATATGCACGAGAAGCAGGATTTAGTTCAAGGAATAGTACGAGTAGGAAAAACAAGATGACAAATGAAGTGATGTGGAAACAAATTGTATGCTTTAAAGAAGGGCATACAGATCTAATGCGAAACAATAAACATTCAAACTCTGATCAACTAACAAGGGAAATAGCACGTGGTGCAGTTAGAACGAGTTGTAAAGCAAATATTGCATTTGTCAAGAAACATACGGGGCATGATTGGGTTGTTTTCAACTTCATAGAAACTCATAATCATCCACTCTCGACTCCATCAAATGTGCATAATTACTACGCTCACATCGTAGTGTTTTTGTAGCCAAGAAAGCATTGACAAAACAGTTTTTATAGGCTAATGTACCAACCTGTCAACAAATGCGTATATTGGAGATAGAGTATGGAGGCCCTAAGCGGTTAGGTTGCACAGAAAAAGATATTAGAAACTTGAGAGAAATCTTAGGGATGAACAAAAGGGTATTGATGCTGAAACACTGATTGAGTTTTTTTACATCTGAGCAAGAGAAGAATTCATCTTTTTTCTTTGATTATGAGACTAATTTAGATAAAAGATTTAGTAGGTGCTTTTGGGTTGATCATGTATCAAGAAGGGCATAT
>JBAMIB010000044.1:3382062-3392310 GCA_037177415.1 Kaempferia rotunda | reverse complement strand
GCCTCCTGCATGTGCTGGTCACTATCCTAATGGCTAGTAGCCTCCCGTGATTTACCTCCTCCGTGTTGGCTTAGGGTCGGGTTGGCGGAGGCGCTGGGGGCGAGCGAATCGCCTTTTGCCACCGTGAATAGAATGAGGAGCCTACATTCCAAGGACATCTATGTTTATTTTAACTGAGTTCACTGCATTATGTGTGTAGTATAACTGTAATTAGCTAGTTTTTGTTTTTGTGCCATGGCCATGATTGAAGTTCATGTAACTTTTGTTAATCAAATCCTAATACACTGTTTTTACTCATGAAATCATCGGTTTCTCTTTAATGTAGAAGGTTATGAAGGCTGGATTTCCAAGTGAAGTTCCTTGCCGTTATATGGTTGTGTTTCATTATGGTTCAGTTGTGTTGTTTAATGTTTCTGATCATGAAGTTGATGGATATCTGAAGATTGTTGAAAAGCATGCTTCAGGTATACTGCCAGAAATGAGAAAGGATGGTAAGCATTCTGAAGTTGCTTCCCTTCCTAGGGAAAAATGCACCGCTTATGCATTATTTTCTTCATATGTTGGAATTAGAACACCTTTGATGTGTGCATATCTTATTGGCACAGCATGTTACAAAAGTGGTGGTGTGTCACATTATTGTTGAACAAGTAAGCTATAGGCAATCATATTGAATTTAGCATATTGGAAAATACTAAAAACTGGACAATGGAAATATGCTGTTTAATGTAAGCGATCCTTTCATCATCATATACCCTCAATTTTACTACAAATGTTACTTTTAAATCTCAATATATTCTAGATTGTGTTAAGTTAGGATGTAACCAGAACTCTGCAGTGTTAGTACATGTAAAATGAAATTCTAACTTTGATTGTCAACTTTCTTGGTGCAATTGTAGCAATGTGAGACAGAGAACTCTAAGAAGGCCTAGAAGGCGATGCCTTATATTCTATCTCCTTTTTAAAGAATAATTTATGAAACACTTGTTGTAAATTTAGGTGATTCTCGATATATGTCTTGGAGTTCATATTTCATTGTCTTGGTTTCCTCTAACATGAAACACTTGTTTTAACTTTCTGCATTATACTGCCCTAACAAGCATCATCTTATTCAGTATAGATACTCCTAGAAAGACAGAAATGAAAATCTTGTAGTAGTTGTATGGTATAGTTTAAAATTTGAGCATCTTTCTAGTTTTCTGTTGCTGCTTTACTTTCATTGATTGACAATTCTTTCCATTACCTGAATCATGTTTTATTCTACTAGGATATTAGGTATGTCCTTCTATAAAAAATAAGATTTATTGTTAAAGTTGAAGAAAAAGCAATGCCTTTCAACTTCCTAAATTTTCTTTGAATTTTTGCTACTCTAGATTTTGCAATAGTTGAGAAACCAACTCTTGAGAATTGGATGCAAGGTGGACTTGATTATATAGTGCTGAAGACTTTGAATATGGATGGCATACGAATCATAGGAAGAGTTCTTAGTCAAAGCATTGCTCTAGATCACTACATCCAGCAAGTACGTTGCAAGATATCTATCACTCTCAAATTCATTGATTGCTCTTCTTCTCTTATAGAAAACTTACGCTGTCATGTTTATTAGGTTGATGGAATGGTAGCCGAATTTGCAGAAATCAACCGTGTTTTGGAGAAGACTGGAATTTCTACTATGAAACGGAAGCAACTTTTCCGGTTAGTGTGGAGATCAAATTCTAACCTCACTGCTGTGATTCTCAAACTCGGGCTTTTTGAGAGGTGACCTTTATGCTTTGCATCATCAATTTATCTATTCGCTAATATAGTTTCAACAGTTATCTATTTATCTATTCGCTAATATAGATTCCACAGTTATCTATCTATAACTAATATTTAATTCTATGATATTTCTATCTAGTGAATTTTGCTTCTGATCTTTAGTTGTCTTCCATTCTTCCTTTGGAATTTGAATTTCTTTTGCAGAATTTCATTGACAAAATCGTGTGCTTTTACTGAATTTTGGCATCTGCAGTTATATGCCAGTGCTAGCAATTTGTTTCTCCAATTTGCATGCAAAAATTTTCTCGTTAATGCTTTGTTGAATGAGTAGACTAGAATCAGAAAATATTCAAGATCTATCTCGATGACACTGTGCAGTCCTGGGTGTGGGTCACTTAATTTCCTGCTATGCATTCTTATCGGATAGTTTCACACTGATTCAATATTTACTATAACTGGAACTCTTTTATGAGCTTATGCTATTCTCAATTTTGCAGTTCAGATATTGCTTGGAAGAATGGTAACTATGCACAGGTTTGGGAGTATCTTAGGGATGAATATGAGCTATCACAGAGATTTGAAAATCTTAATTTTAAGTTGAAATTTGTGGAGGTAAACCTCATGCCTCACCATTTCTGTAGTTTCTTAGATTTGTGTGCCAATGCCAATCTTAGGATTTGTCTTTTCTCCGTCTTCTGCTCTTTGTGCAGCATAATATCAGTTTCATCCAGGAAATGCTTCAGAATCGAACATTTGTTTTCTTGGAGTGGCTGATCATTTTTTTGATTGCTCTAGATATCTTGCTCTCATACAGTCTACATTAAAGAACCATGCTTCCGCAATCTGACTACGGCCAGAAACTAACCATTGAGAAAACTGTTCATTTTCAATGCCTGGGATGGCATGTTAAAACGGATTTGTTTGTCACCATCTACCAACGACAATGGGTTTATTTTGTTGAATTCAGAAAAACAATATACCATCAACTTTGCAGTCTTAGGTAAATTTGTTTTTGCATGTAAAATTTAAATTAAGTGATGGGAAGTGAAGGGAAGGGGAAATGAATTGCAATCATTAACGTTGCTGAGCTGCTGAACTTGTAGTTGGAATGTTAGTGATGCAGAACGTTGTAACCAGTGAAGCACCGCGCTAAATTTTGTTTGTTTCTATAATTCTTTAAGCAGTATTGATATGAGCGGCAAAATAAGTTTATAAAAGTTCTTAGGTTAATTTCGGTAAGATCTTTTATCTAGGAGTAGAATTAGTTTGAATGATTCTGGTAATCATTCAAATTTAACTTTTTAATAAGCTCGGTATGCAGTTAATTTTAGAGAGTACAATCACTAGATTACTCTGGTTTTAAATTTGATTCATTTGAGTTTAGTTGACGCTGAGTTTATAAAAGTCTGTTATATGTATCTAAATAATTCAGTTAATGTTTTTTTATTCATATCGGTTTGAATGTTTTTTTTTTGTGCGAGAGTTATTTTGTGATGGTCTTAATTTTCTACATATGTGAATTGATTCTGCATCGCAATCTCTGTCAGCATCAGAACAGAATAAGCATGATATCGACGTGGTTCATTGCACAAGGTGTTGATGAATGGTGTATTCATTAGATTAATTAAGTCAAATACATTTAGCAGACTAAGCAGATCGAGCCAAACGCATTTTAAGTTAAGTTGACTTAAAAATAAATAAACTAAGTCGAGCATAAAATAAGTTACATGTATTTTACTAGAAAGCATAGTTGGGATATGGTATTTACTAAAAGATGTACCATATTTTGATATATACTCAAAGGCGCATGTAAAAAATATGAAAATTTCATTTTATTCCTCCCGTCAACTGTCACTTTTCAAAGTACTACTATCAAAGTATCCGAATCATAAAATAATTATAAAATGAAAAAATAGTTCTAATGGACGTTTTATCATCATCGTTCTCTGTACTCTTATAAACACGAAATCATCAAGAACCTCTCTGTGTTGTATTTTTTATGATAAAAGATGAGTGATTAGGATTTTGGGGTATTGTGATAAAAATGGAAACTCAAAGTATAACATTGATCAAGATCGTTTATGAACATCGCCGACAAGAGTGCAAGTAGTTGAAGAAGACAGATAAAGATATAGCCATGTACGTATAAATATGTTATTGTAATATGTTTGTTAGTTAAAAAAGGTTAAAATTTTATAGCACAAGGTGATGATAATAATTGTTTTTCTGGTGTCATTGATTGTTTGGGGAAGAAATAGTGAACACCACTTGAAATTTGGTGTACTCCATTAGGTAATTGATTTGTGAGGTGCTCTACTGTGATGATATATTTCAGCAAAACATTGCTGGTGCATCTTTGGTTGATAACAATGGAATTGACACACGTTGGGACTGATATGTTTGATTGAAAGTGTGCTAAGCAATGATTATTTAGGGCTCTTAGTGGTTTTGCAACGTTATGAGAAACACGATTATATGTCGGCCTGATGTGTGGTAAAATCAAGCTCACGTTGGGCGTGATATGTGATAATATCAGACCCTACATGATCATTGGTTATTTAGGGTTTTCAGCATGTACATTTTTTACTCACTAAACCATTCATAGTGGTTGAAAAATTTTCTAAATTAAAAAAAGTTCTAGTTCTATGTGTCAGATTCTGTGAAACCCCCTGATAAAATATGTAAATCTAGTATGTACTCCATTAACCATTACTTGTTCTTGAATTATACTTCTACTCTGATTATGTAATTGTAATTTTGCTAAAATAGTTTATAATTTATTCATTAGGGATGATCATATTGATAAACAAATTCTCTCTGAGATATGGAGTAAGTTTGATGTAAATTCTTGCGTCTGACATGAAGACAACGTAGGAGAAATATCTAGAACAAATATTCCATCGTCTTCTCAGTATAGTAGTGTGCTGAACACAAATATAAATACAAGCAATTTCACATTTGATTTAAATGAAGAAGCAACTATTGTAGAAGACAAGGTTCTGAATCCTTCTACCATAATTGTTGAATACTTTGTGCTTACTTGGAGTGAGGAGGAAGAGCATTCTATCCGGGTTGCAGAGGAATTACAATGCAATGCAGATATGCAAGATTTCTTAGCTGATGATATGTTTATTGAAGATTATGAATTTCCTCTAGAGCAGTACAGTGACTTAGAAGAGAAGTTCTTAATAGCTGATGATCCATATATTCTGAATTCTCGCTTGCTACAAAGGTCAATTGGAGAGGCAACAGAGGAGCATGAATTTTTTGTTGGCCAGATTTTTCCTTCTGCAGGATTTCAAGAATACACTTGTTAAACATGTCATAGTAAAAAATATGAGATATAATCCAGTTGACACACGAATAAATAGAGTTAAAGCAATTTGCTTCAATCAACCGTGTACATGGAGAGTCGTAGCTCGTGGGGAAGTTGACCTTGCCTTCTAGCCTCCTTCATTAGCCTTGCGTCCATCGGATGCTCCCCATCCTTCACACATTGCCTTTAAGTACTTTCATTAGCCTTGTCTTTGTTGTTGGGTCTTCTATTTGCCAAGAGCCTCCTCAACTCCAGTACTTCCTCCTTGCTAAGAGCCATGCTCCGGGACTTCACCTGTCAAGCCACACTTGGACTTATACCGCCAAGACTCAAGCTTGGACTTACACTGTCAAGACCATACTTGGACTTTTCCTTTGCCACGACCACGCTTGGACTTCCTCCATTTCACCAATCACTTGCACACTCCACAATGCATATCAAAACACAGTGTAAACTCTAACTTAAACCCTTTGCCCAAACATCAAAACTAAAGGGTACAACAATTACTCCAACAATTCTATTAATAAGATTTGTGAATGTGTAAAGTATGTGAAAGGTAGTCAAGTGAGAAAGCAAAAGTTTATAGAATATATTACCCAAATTTTACTTTATTCTAAGAAATCACTAAGGCAAGATGTTGCTACTAGATGGAATTCTACGTATTTGATGCTTTCTAGTGCCATGTATTATCAACATGCTTTTAATCACTTGAGATTGGCTTATATTAATTTCACACATTGTCCATCAGTTGATGAGTGGGGACAAGTTGAAAAAGTATACAAATTCCTTGAGGTTTTCAATGAGTCAACAACTTTGTTTTATGGAATGAAATATCCTACTGCTAACCTTTACTTTCCTCGCGTCTTTATAGTTCAGTTGAAAATAAGTCAATCCTTGCATAGCTCTGATGATTTCATGACATTAATGGCCAATCGGATGTTTCAGAAATTTGATAAGTACTGGAAAAATTATAATATTTTTTTGTCATTGCTATGATAGTTGATCCGAGGTTCAAGATACATTTTGTTGAGTTTTGTTACAATAAATTATAGGGACATGGTAGTAATGAAATAAGTCTTGTAAAATACAAATTGGTTTCTTTGTTTGAGGAATATATGCATTTGGGTATTGCTTCCAAGCTAAGTACTAGCGGTGCTTCTTTGAGTTCTCATAGTGGCATTGATGATAATGCTTCTCTTGCTGTAAATTTAGCCAGTGGATGCATGGATGTTTTGAAGGTACTGCTGATAATGTTTGCTTTTTCTCACTATTTTTTACTACTTGTTACCAATACATTTCATTTATGATATAGGAATTTGACACCTTTAAAAGTTTAGAATTCATTGGCAGAGCTCAAAAGAGTCAATTAGAGCTCTATTTGGAAGAACCAACAATTGTCTGAATAACAAAATTGGATGTTCTCGGGTTCTAGAAAGCTCACCAATTTGGTCAGAGATATCTTAAGCGTTCCAATTTCTACAATTGCTTCTAAATCAACTTTTAGCACCGGTGGTAGGATACCTGACCAATATCACAGTGCAATGAAACCTAATGTTGTTGAGGCATTAGTTTGTTGTAGAGATTGGTTAGTTGGAGAAAAGGTAAGTTATTTTTTTTCATTTTAAAGTTATTTATTTTACTAATTTTTTTTAGAAACTACTGAGGTGGGGGTTGAATGATCCGGCTAAAAAATATTATGAACTTATTCACAAATGAGGATGCTGGATAAAAACTACAGCAACAAATGATTGATGATTCTAATAAAAAGTAAGTTGATTACAATGTTAAAGTTTGTTAATTAAATGGTTTTTAAAATCTTTTAGAATTTATTTATTTTTTATTTCATACATTGTTTCAAATTAGACTCGGTGCAAAAAATGAGTAAAACGGTGGAGAAGTGGAGTTTGAAACTTGAAAGCTATTTTGTGAAACTTGAACACTTTTTTATTTTGTATTGATATCATAAATTTTCATCGTGTAGTATTTACTTTGAGAAAGATTTGAATTTTCTAAACAATTTTCCCTAGCATTACTTGTACCATTTGATTTCTGAATTTGTTCTTCTGAATTCCAGAATTCAATAGCAGCAATTTCCAATTATGTTTGGACAGAGTTTCAAAAACCACTTCTAGAAATTTGTAGTTTTTTTTTTTTAAAGGCACTTTGAGAGAATAGAGCACCAAATAACAATTGAAGGAACAAACTCTGTACTTGAAATGCCTGCTGATAAGAAACTGCAAGGAGAACTTAGTATACAATACACAATAGGTTTAAGTTGGTACATCATCAGCTGTTTCATTTCTATAAGACTCTGATTTCCCTTGCTGTAAATGACTTTTACCATGTTTTTTTATAGCAAAGGAAGTTCCTCTTGTTGTATGGTTGGAGAGGCAAACAAACTGATATTTTAAAAACAATTCTAAAATCAAGTATCTCAACTTTTGCACTTCTAAATCTGCCATCTTTGTCAAATTATTTTCCCTTGACAATTCGATAGGGGTTCAAGCTTGGATCAAGAAGATTCTTATTTGGGATGTAATAACATTTAGTATTGTAATGGTAAGCTTAAGCCTCCCCTTAGGTTACCTTGATCAAAGATTCCCATAAAATTTAGCACAAAATAGTTCTAAGAATCCAAGTTGATACATCATTCAAGGACTTCTCTTCTCTTTAGTTTTTTTTTGTTTTGTTTTTAAGATGATGCTTATCTTTTACATATCTTGAGGGTTGCATACTTGCATTCCTATCCATTACGCACCAGATCTTGATCTTCTTTAGCAGTAACAAGTCATAAGTGTTTAGACAGCTAAAAATTTAAACTCTTAAATTTAAATGTTTAAATGCATGAAATGATGAAATATAATTACCATATTTAGAGGTTTTTATTAGGTATTTAAGTTAAAATATTATTATGTGTTTTGAATTTAGATTTAATTATTTTACTAAAAAAAATAAAAGAATAATTTTAAAAAATCAAATTGGGTTGGCCGGGTTGGAACATGTTCAAGTTCATAGGTTTTGGGTTAGAGTCGTGTTCGGGTCGGAATTAGGTTTGACATTTTTTTAAACAATTAGTTTTCATCTCGACTTGAATTCGTCCAATCCATCTGAATTGACACCCCTAATCACACCTATATTATTATTTACTAATTTTGAAAGAATAAAAAAAATTGGTTTAAAATTTCAAAATAAAACAATAAATCACACGTCTATAATGATTCGAGTTTTTTCGTTTACCTTTTTTATTTACAAACCTATTCAAAAATATTGCATTTGTGTAGTAGCGGGTAGTAACGGTCATCATTGCATTATATCTGGTAGTTATTATAATAATATCTGGTAGGTGCTATAATAATATCAAAAATAACAATAGTTTAGAAAAGTAATTAAAATATATAAGACAGAATAGATGGACTTATAATAAATGAAAAAGCAATGACTTTTAAAGATTTTAATAAAAAGGGATCAAGTTTTGTAGCTTCATTTTCTCATTCGATCTTCAGAGTTACAGGCATTGATGTCTAGCAGTTGTGGATCAATCAATTAAGATCAACGAATCTTTTTATTTCATTTAAATATCAGTAAAGAAAATATAAAATAGATTTATTTACGCTTGCCATCCTTTGAATCAAAGAATTGGAAGCTCTAAATTCATAATTAATCTGCATTTAACGATGAACCGATCACGCCAACTCGCCGGTGAGGAAATCCAGGCTAGCGAAGGACGACAAGTGGTCGCGATCGAATGGGTGGCTGAAAGGCACTCCTCCGGCGAACGTGGTCGACGCCTGCCACACCGTGTTCTGCGTCGTCCTGTTCCCCGGCAGCTCCACCGTCGCGTAGATGGTGTAGTACCCGCCGTCGGCGGAGTACTCCGCCTCCCGGCCATACACCGAGAAGGTCAGCGCCTCGTCCCTGATGTCGCTCGGCTGGAGGCTGTACCTCGGGAGCTGGGTGGTGATCACGGTGGCGGCACCGGTGGCGGCGTCAGGGAAGGCGAGGAAGGCGTTGGCCCCGACCATGCCGCGGCCGGTGGGGTTGATGGCCCATGCGACCCAACCGGCGGGCGACTGCCTCGCGCGGTAGGCGACGTCGAGGGCGGCGCTGGAAGGGTAGTAGGTCCAGAACAGAATGGCGTTGAGGTAGGGAAGGGGGGTGCAGGAGGTATAGCTCCGGCCGCCTGAGAAGGCGCTTCCGGCGACCTCGCCGGCGCAGATGATCTCCTGGGATTGGGATTGCAGCTGCTGCTTCTGCAAGCAAAGCAAAACTAGCAGGAAGATCGTGAGCTTCGACATGACTGATCGATCTCGCATGGTGTCGAATCTGATCGCCGATCCCTTATAAAGAGAAGCAGAGAGGCACGCATTATTATTATTAACACGAGGGAGGAGGATCTAAGAAAAAAAATGATGAATCTTGTCGGAGAATCTTCAAAGCTGTGTTGACCCGCTGTTCATACGAATTTCTCTGTTTTGATGGCAAATTAGTAATTAAATCTAGATCATATCGGAGAGAATGAATGCACCTACTTAACAACAAATAAGTCAAAAAAGCAATATCTCATCCCTGTTGATTTGTTTTAAAATAGATTCTATAATTCTACACTTTTACTCAAAGATTAAATCAATTGAATCCATGCAGGAATTTTTTATTTTTCATAGTTAAAAGGGGAGATTGATAATTCCTGTACTCCTTATAATTCACACTCTCATTTGCTTGCCTTTTCAATCATTCTCAATCATCGTAATTTATCTCTTCTTTCTTAGTCTGGGAGGTGCTGAGGGCACTACAGCAAACGTTTCACCTTTTACCACTTGAATGGTCGGTGATATACAATCGAATTTGGATATTTGCAGCCGAACACTCCTTGCTGTCTCTGGAAATAGTTTTCTGCAAAAGCTTAACACATAATCAGAGGGCCCGGTCTTGTTCCGGCGTAGCCCCTTTAGTGAAACTTTGGAAGAGAAAATAGAGATAATGTGGAACGAACGAGGGTATTAGTCAAAAAGAGAAAAACATGAATACATGATCCCTTCATTCAATTACTCATTCCTTTCTTAGCCTTCACTGTTAGCCTTCATCGAGTAACAACACTCATCATGACGTTAAAATTCTCCTTCTGCAACGGACGTCGACCATCATTGTTGTCCACTCGTCTGGTAACATCCCCTGTGATA
>JBAMIB010000044.1:3301720-3313345 GCA_037177415.1 Kaempferia rotunda | reverse complement strand
TAAACCTAACTTAAACCGATGTCCAAACATCAAAACCTAAGGCACAAAGATTGCTCCAACAGATTACACTTAATACAGTTGTCTCTCGCAGAATTTTTTAGATTGTGGTAAAAGGCGATTATGCTCACCCAGGGCTCCTCATTGTCCATCATAAGTTATGTGAACAAAGGTAAATCATAAGGTCAACTTATAGCTGATCATTAAATAGCTATGGATAAAGAAATTTTTTTTCCTAATGGCACCCTACCCGACTCGAGGCCGGATCTAGGTAAAATTTTACTATATATATTTTGCAAAAAAATATACTTTTTGTGCATTCATTTATTTTTATTTTGTTATTTGATTAATCATATTGTAGTAAAAGGTGATTACACTTAATACACTGTCTCTCATAGAATTTTTTGGATTGTGGTAAAAGGCGATTATGTTCACCCCGGGCACCAACGAAAGTTTTATGTCTTCTGAATAGGATAAACGTGACATTCTCTGAGTAAATGAGTAAATGCTTGTAAAATTGATTGGGAGTTGAGATATTGAAACAATCTGCTCATTAGATTCCTCCACCGATCGAGCCACCAATCTATTGATCACTGTTCTCCTTCTCTCCCTAACTCTGTGTTTGAATTCTTTGGCATTTCTAAGAGTTGAGCTTCTCAGCAAATAGGAGCTGCAGAAGGAAAAAGGAAATGATAATGGATTGATTCCTTCATGGTGGAGAAACGCCAAGCCACTGCAAGTTTGGTTTCCAGTTCCTCTTCGTCATCATCCATTTAAAGTTTTACTATTTCTCTGTTTATTTCCGTTCTTTTGCATTGGGCGGTGAACTAGCGGTAGGCTGTGGACCAGAACGGGGTCGTCTTCGTCTCCCATCTTTATCCGTTAGGAAGAAAGAAAGCAGAGGCCGGTGCGCTACCACTTTCTCTTTCTTGATAAAGAAAGAAGCGAAAGCTCTGTTTTTGTTTTTTAATCGCAATGAGTGAAAGATACGATTTTGAGATTATTTTTAACACAAAGATCGGATTTTGAGGTAGGTTGGTTTCACATGGAAGGAGCAGCTGGCGTGTCCTCCGCTAAAAACGACGTCGTGGACTTCGGATTGCTTGCGTACTCGTTGCTGTTCAATGCTCGAAGCGGAGCCAGAGGAAAAAGATGACCCGGATTTAGTGTCCTTATCTCTTATCTCTTTTCTTTTTTTCATCTTTGTTTTCTTCTGCATCCATCGTTTGGTTTCCCTTTTTTCTCCATCCCCTTCTCTGCTCCTTTCACTCTTCTTCTTATCTCTTTGCCCCCAATTTCCATCTCAAAAGATTCCTCTTTCTCATGCTCTTCTTGTGATCTCCTCCTGTCCCTGTTTTCTCTGCATGGTGGAACGATGTCAGCTTGCTGATGGAGAAGGATGGTCACTTTTACTTAGCAGCTTGGACCAAGTCGCCCAGTCCCTAAGTAAGGAGTTTGGTTTTCATTTTCTCTTTACCTCATGCAATCCTCCTTCGATATTGGGATTCTCAAACGGATATAGTATCTGTGCGTTAGTTGCTTCAATCACCCAAAATATTCTTTGAAAGACTGTTGGCATGATTTAATGCTTGTTACAAAACTATGGTAAAGTTAAGTTTGGACGAGGATGCTGCTGCATCTTGTAGTTTGGATAACAGTGCTGAATCTGGAGAAGATAACTACTCGAACAATAATTGTTCAGAAAATAGATACGACCGGGAGAAGATTAACAGCACCCCAGCTTTGCTTTTGGATTCCAAACCACCAAAGTTCAGGAAAAGATGCAGGCAGGTCCAGAGAACATTTCCATTCAGCAGCAACGAATCAAGTTTCTATCAGTATTTTTTAAGTGCAGATCATAAACATGTCTTTGTTCACTCACAAGAAGGCATTCCGTTTGCGCATTCCATAAACCATATGAAGACTCTACAAACTAAATATATTCACGATGAATTCTTCAAGTCTCCTATTGGTCGATCCGGAAATGTAATTGTAATTCCTTCAGCTCAATGTATGTATGATTCCATAGACGACATCGCGAGGAGAATTGGCCTCAGGGAAATCTCGTTTTCTTTCAATCCAGTGGAGCAAGATTTTAGTACGAGTCGTATCAGATCAAGATCGGCCAGAACCGCAGAAATGAGATGCTTAGACTTAGCAAAAGCTCCTGAAATTTGTAGCAAATTACAGGTAGACACAAAGCTAGCAATAAATCTGAGGAAACGAGATTCTGAGGCAAAAGGTCGCCGCGCCATGACTGTTTCTTCCTCCTACCTGTCAACCTCACATGCACATCGCTTGGTGACTTCGGCGATCGTCTACTGTGTGTGGGAGAATAAACTTCCTTACTTCTTGTTCATTGTGGACGATGATGGAGGTGGAATATTCGTGGCCAGTGCTGTGAAGGTAAAGTCCTCGGCAGACCTCCAAACCTTTGATTACATTTACGTGTTCCATGCTTGGGAAGTAAGCGGAAAGGCATCGAAGAAAGATGTTACCAGTTCTCCACATCTCGTCGCAAAGATGACAGTATCAAATTCTCTAGTTGTGAGCTCGAACAGATCTAAATTCATGGAAACTGAATTTGTCCTGTTTGACGCCAGGGAAGAACATTTGTCAGGAAAAGCTAAGTCGTCATCGAACTGCAACAAAACTAACAGGCTGACGAAAAAGGTCTCCGAGATATTTCGGCCAAGTAGTTTGCTGAAGCACAATCCTAAACCAAAGGATTATGAATTAGATTCCCAGTTCGAGGTACTAATGCAAACCGTTGATGAATCAGAGTTTTTAGACCATTATACGAATAATTTCCTACCCATATTTGAGTTAGCCGCGATAGTTGTTCGCGACCATGGATACAAAAGCTCAAAAGAAGAGCCTTGTGGCGGCTGGGGTCTCAAATTCCTTCAGAAATCGCCTAATGACACAGTGAAGAACGGGAAGAGCCTGACTGTTCTAGTTCCGGCCGGAGTGCACGGCGGGCCGGCCAGTAAAGCTGATGGTCCGTCGAGTCTCACCGATCGATGGAAGTCCAATGGACTTTGTGGCTGTGGAGGGTGGGACGTGGGGTGCCCTCTGAAAGTGCTGAAGAATGACTCAGCAGATTTAGGAAGAGAGGATGGCAAATCACTCGAGCTGCTCATAGAGGTAGTGCAGGATGTAATTTTCATGCATGCAATCTTTTAAGTTCCGTATTTGACTGTCCAACAAGGTATCGATGTGTCCGTAATTTTCAGGGTGGAAAACGCAGCGAGCCATCTTTCAAAGCAGTGAATACGATCAAAGGAGTGTATGTTGTTAACTTTGAGTCCACACTTTCGGCGCTGCAATCGTTCTCCGTGGCAGTTGCTCTCATCCATTCGCAGGCGCCTGAGCTGTGTCCACAGCTGTAAGCCTGTAAGCTAAAGTGTACAAATACTCTTGCGTAGTGAAGTTCGGTAGTATATAGCATACGACCCCTTCTGCGAGTATGTAGGTGGATTTTTCCTAAAAGTCACAATTAAACTCCATCCAACTCTCTGTCGCGAATTAATTAGTGCATGCACAGTCAAATTGATCAGTGGCTGCAGGGATCTGACGACGCTGCAGCAGAAAGCCACATGCCTGCACTGAGTGAAGTGAAGACCGCCAACGAACGTTTCATAAATCCACTTGTATTTTGAGAGAAAGCCCCAATCCATCGCCGTTTCTCACAATCTGCCTCTGTGCATATCAAATGTTATCTTGGACTTTGACGAAGGAAAATGACAACCACGTACGAGACAACTTTTGCCTTGGTTTTATCTAGAAGCTTTTGAAAATAAGAATAAATAAATAAATAAATTTGAAAAACTTTTGAGAGGGTACGGGACTCCAATATCTTCCCAATGTTGCTGATTTAGATTCATTTTGTCGAGAGAGGTTTCTCCAAGTCAATAGGGTGGAGGTTGGCCGACCTAACCTTGGTCCGCCACTTCCACCATTAGCATCCAAAGTATTCTCGGACCACTAAGCAAGCTCAATCTGTCAATCACGTTGCAAACGAGTTAAACTCTGTTTCACTTCCAAGTAGAACTGTTGGATCTGAGTTGATCCGTTTCGTCAAATAATAGAGGTCACAAAATGCAAACCGTACCAACACTGCTACACACATTTATGAGGAACAGAATCGACCGCGAGCCCATCCTGTTCCCGGTCTCTGTCTCAGCTATCTTCCTCTATAAAGTCTCCTCAAGCCAGTTGTTGAAGCAGAACAAAGCGGCAGCTAGAGCTCAGTAGTAACTTCCATGGCGGAGAGCGGTGAAGGGAATGCCGATCAGTACGCCAAGGATGGCTCAGTGGACCTCAGGGGCAACCCTGTGCTCAGATCTAGAAGAGGTGGCTGGACTGCCTGCTCCTTTGTCGTAGGTGAAGTGTTTGTTTAATTTAAACGCTAATGATAATATATAATATTTGTAGCCGTGTGTTATCTGAGGTTAATTGAGTGCGTATATAGTGTACGAGGTGTTCGAGAGAATGGCGTACTATGGGATATCGTCCAACCTGGTGATATATTTGACGAACAGGCTGCACGAGGGTACGGTGGAGGCGTCCAACAACGTCACCAATTGGGTGGGCGCTGTGTTTTTGACGCCGGTGATCGGAGCCTACATCGCCGACGCTTTTCTCGGCAGATATTGGACCTTCCTCATCGCCTCCGCCGTCTATCTCTCGGTATACACATACACACACATATATAAATTCGTTATGTTGTTTAGAAAGTAAAGTAAAGTACTTCTTTAGTCCCTAGTCCAAGAAGAAATGGTTATTTATTCATAATCGATGCGATTGGGTTTAGCTTTACCTTCCTTCCTCGTGTGGAGGTTGTGGAAGGAATCTCTTTTGACAGATGAAAACATTAATGGTGCATTTATTGAGTAGATAAGAATGAATACTATACGATGGATACATAGGGTGTGAATAATTTTTTTTAATAAAAAGTTTAGTTGATAAATTAGAATAAAAATGAATTAACTATGCTTGCATTTAGCATGTTCATTCTTTCAAGTGACACAAAAGATGGAGCGCGCACTCCAACACCTCCGTCAGTTAGTAATTCATAATAATTGAGAAGTAGATATGGGATGAGTTAGACCAGATGCATAGATTTATGCCCTATTAAAATTGAGATTCAATCTATTGATCTCAAATGGTAAATTTCTATTTACTTATCATCTCAATTATATTCATAGGAGCACATCATAATATTTCCAAGTCATTTGTCCAACTCAATCAATTTCATTCAACCCAATCACTTAATTAGGCCTTCCCACCTACTTTATATATTCAATATATATATATATATATATAAAGAGAGATGTTATGCTGCGGGACGCTCCCGCGCGACAGGTGTGCGCGCCTCTCACGGGAGGGCGTCCTCCATGCACTGGGGGCGCCCTCCATGCACTGGGGGCGCCCCCCGCGCGTGAGAGGCGCCCACGCCTGTTACGCAGCATATAATCTTTATATATATATATATAAGTTCAGGCACACGGAAGCATCTCCGACGTCTCGATTCTCAAAAGTGAACCGGAGCACCTGGAGATACTTTCGGGCATTCGGATATGGGATGGTCATATAAGAATGTGCAGGTTATTAATATTTTAAATTATATTCACAATCAATTATAGATATGTTTTATTTCATAAAAATTTAGAGAAAAGTAATTAATTATCTGGGAATAAAAATGCATTGAAAACTAATTTTGTTCATGTTTTTCACTTTTTCCCTTTTGTGGTTTGCTCACAGGGCATGTGTCTGTTGACGCTGGCAGTGTCCGTCTCCCCGCTGAAACCAGCCTACTGCAAGGAGAATTGCGAGCCAGCTTCGACATTGCAGCTGGCTGTGTTCTTCGGAGGTCTCTACATAATTGCTCTAGCAAACGGTGGAACCAAGCCCAACATCTCCACCATCGGAGCTGATCAGTTTGACAAGTTCGACTCCAAGGAGAGGATGCACAAGCTCTCCTTCTTCAACTGGTGGACGTTCAGCATCTTTACGGGCACATTGTTTGCCCACACGTTTCTGGTCTACATACAAGACAACGTGGGGTGGACTGTGGGCTATGCAATCCCAACTCTGGGTCTGATGATCTCCATAGTCATCTTTTTAGTCGGCACGCCTTATTACAGGCACAAGGTGCCCCAGGGAAGTCCATTCACGAGGATGACCAAGGTCATAGTGGCTGCCATCAGGAAATGGAAGGTTCCTCTTCCTAACGACCCGAAGGAGCTTCACGAGCTTGATTTGGAAGTGTACGCAAAGAAGGGAAAGTTCCGAGTCGACTCCACCAATTCGTTAAGGTTTCTCAACAAAGCGGCTGTGAAAGATAGCCCAGGCACTCCGTCGACGCTTTGTCCTGTGACGCAAGTGGAAGAAACTAAGCAAATTCTGCGGTTGCTGCCGCTCCTGCTCGCCATGTTCATTCCCTGCGCAGTGATCGCACAGACCAACACTCTCTTCGTCAAGCAAGGAACCACATTGAACCGTCACATCGGACCACACTTCCAAATCCCCCCGGCTAGTTTGGGAGCATTTGTAACCATTTCCATGCTCGCGTGTGTCATCCTTTACGACCGTTTCTTCGTCAAGGTGATGCGAGCTTGGACAAAAAATCCAAGAGGGATTACACTGCTCAAGAGGATGGGAGTTGGACTAGTTTTGCAGATCGTGACGATGTCCGTTGCGTCACTGACAGAGAGAAAAAGGCTGAGCATTGCGAAAAGCCATGGGCTAGATAAAACAGCCGGGCAAGTTCCTGTTACCATCTTCATGTTACTCCCTCAGTTTGTGCTCATGGGACTAGCGGATGCTTTCATGGTGGTGGGGAACATAGAGTTCTTTTATGACCAAGCTCCGGAAAGCATGAAAAGTCTGGGAACTTCCTACTCCTTGACAGCTTATGGCGTTGGCAATTTCCTCAGTAGCTTTCTCCTTAAACTTGTTGCTAAAATAACTAGCAGCAGAGGAAAAGGTTGGATCTTGAATAATCTTAATGCCTCACATCTGGACTACTACTACGCTTTCCTCACGCTCCTTAGTGTCCTCAACTTCATCTTCTTCTTGTATGTGTCTAATGTTTACTCCTACAAGTCAGAAAAGTGGGAGGAAAAAGTTGCAGTAGATGATCACAAGGCAGAGAATGGCTGATATACTTGTTCAGGAATCATCTACTGAATTGCAATAAACAATTTGAAGACTGAATCATCATATCTGTTTACTACTAATGAAGTCAGAAATCAAGCGTGATATTGTCAATATACTCCTACATCGACGAAGCATCCTGCTAATCTGAGTGCGATTCAAGAATGCATTTATATATGTTCTTCAGTACATGTCTTAGCTATTCAAATCCATTCAGTACTTGTAGCGCAAGCAATCTGAACTGGTGCATCACGGTTGAACTAGGAAAAAAAATTAAATTACAGATGTGATTGAACCCATAGACCCACTGGATTGATCTGTCAGGAGCTACATTAAGCTTCAACATACTTCTCCTAAGAGTGCTTCAGTTCTAATTAACCCACCTATGTCGTTACACTAGCCTACAATAGGGATAATTTTACAAGACGGAATGTGATTAAGAAAGCATCACCATTTCACCTTCAGAGAAGGATGATGATTGTGATGCCGTTCGACTCTTAGCAGTCAAGCTTTACCCACTCATATCGCCCTGGGAGCGGGCAATCGTTCACAGGATCGAAGTTGTACCTGGGATAAAATAAAGGGTAACATGAACACATATATTTCTATGTTAGAGTCACTTAAGGAATAGTCTAAGGTAACTAGATTATGTATTAGGGTATGCTAAATTCTCAGATTGCCATGTAATTTTTTGTTATGTATTATGAGGACTTGGTAATGGAATTAATCGATAAAACTAGTATGGCGAGTTGCGTCAATGCATATATGCTGCAGAATTGAGAGGAAAACAGAAGATTACAATGAACTACTTACTTTTCAATGAATATTTGTTGCTGTAGTTTCTCTAGCCTGACAAGAAATTCTTCTGTCTCCTGATTAGAAGGGGTGTATTGGCAGATAGGATCTTCTTGCATTCCCTTACCACTGGCAATCCAGTCGGTAGCTCTTGTTGAAGAATCTGGCGTCCTTATTGTTTCTGAATCCCTTATCAAACTGCATGGTGTTGTTTCTCTGATAAGGCAGGGATAATTAACCACACACGATCATAAATAAATCTAAAATGTCCAGGATAGCAAACAAATGAAAATTCTAAACACATGGAGATCAGTACATGTTTCAAACTTATAAGAACAACATCTCAGCAAACCTGAAGGCAAGTAAATTGAGAACTATAGTACCAATTCACACTAAGAACAATCCAAAAAAGAAACCTTAAAGGTTAACTATGAACCCACCAAAACGGCCCAACGTAATGGCATCCTTCTGACAAGGTTCGGATGCCAGTAAATGAGCTGTTTGCTTGAACATTTATTGACAAATTTCTTTCAAACTACAAGGGCAGTACATTAGCACGACAGTAAGATTAATTATTGAGATTTGGGCAAATACATAGTTGTCACTTTGTGCAGTACTCTGCCAGCAGCCTGAGCTTTAAACAGGAAATCTCAGTTTCAACTTTTTCATCCTTCCATTCACTTATTATCTCAATCTCCAATGATCCACCAAGGAAGCAACATGAAGCAAATATTTAATAAACACACTACACCCGTTTTCATAGAACAAAAGTGAGTAATAGAAACACAAGCACATGTACCTGTTTTAAGGCACTATGTATGTTGCAAAAAAGAAATGATAAAGAATTAACCACTGGATGAAATAAAGGAACGAACCACTTGAGCGCAATTATGAAGGAAGCATATAAACAACAAAGAAGGCAGGCGACTTTGAGCAATCTAGTAAGTTGCAGGGCCGTTCTATTGAAAATACATTAAATATCCAAGAACTGCAAAAGATAGTTGTTCAGAGACGGAAAGCAAGAGAGAGAAACAAAGGATTGAGATTATTTTTTTTATCCGTCAAACTTCCACGCAAAGTTCTGTGATAAAACAATTTGGAACGAAAAACAATTTTGGACACGTGCAAGAAGAAATGTGATAAAACACTAGAAATTTTCGATCTTGGTCACAAATAGCGGAAGAAATTACTGAACGAAAGCACAATTTGGTCGCGCGGTACCCTTGATCCGACAGGAGAACGCTCGAATTTTCAAAGGCAAACAACAAGAAGAAATTTTTAGCCTCGTATAAACAGCTAAACAAGCTTGGATTTTATAAACCCTAAATGATTAACTGCAGTTGTTTTCGCAAAAGGGTAGATCAAAATCCCACCTTTCTCTCGATTCAGGCTCGAGATTGCTATCGGCGCACGACACCTCCACAACCGGCGAGCACTCCTTCTCCAAGCTCTTCGACCGACAGGACACCTCCTTCCCCGAGTTCGACGTGCCAGCATTCAGAGGGATGATCCTAGGGTTAGCGTTTATCGTGAAGGGCTCCCTGAGGGCAGTGGCCTTGGGCTTGAAAGCGCGCGGCGGAGAAAGGGGCTTCTCGAGGCGGCGGCTCCGTAGCTCAAGATAGGCAAGGTGTGAGTCCTGCGCCGCAGCGGCGAGAGCTCGGGCGCGGGTGAGGACGCCAATGGAGCGCTGGTGGGAGGCGAACTTCATGACCGCGACGGCACCAGGGAGCTTGGCTTTCCTCGTGCACTTCCCTGCTGTCGAGGGGAGGAAATGGAGCGTGAGAAGTTTGCTCACGAAGGGAATGAATTATGGAGCTTATTTTTATGCATGAATTTCAATTTTTACATACATCAATTATCCAATTCTACATATATTAATTGAATTACTTTTATTGCTGTGAGAGGGTGTTAAGTAGTCACTCAAATATTTACCATTCCATCCCAATTATAATATATTTATAAATTTATTTTCTTAAATAAGATGTGAGGGTATCCATTCGAATGGATCGGATCGGATTGAATTGTGAATTTTTTTTTAACTTTCAATCCGAAGCCAAACCTGAACTCAACCCAACACCTCTCAACCCGACCAACCTGAATCCAACTCGAACAACCGATATAACTCGATCTAAAATAATTTTTTTTACTATTTTCTTAATAATTATTCACTTTTATCTAAATATTACATCACAATTATACTAACATTAATATTAATATACATAAAAATATCTTACTTTTTAAAATAAAATTTGATTTAAGTTTAGAAAATCAACTAACCACTAAATTCGGGTCAACCCAAACCTGACCCAACCTCACCCGAATCCAATTCGAAAATTTTCAACCCGAACCCCTCCAATTTGAATCCGACCTGAACTCGAAAATGTTCAACCAGAACATGATTTTTTTCGGTTCGACTTGGATTGACTTATTGAGTCGGGTTCATTTTTAACACTCCCAATAGGATGTATAAATATTAAACGTTGATTTACTAAATTTTTATTGGACGAGATCGAATCACTCTATTTTATATGGCCATCATTTTTTTTTTGAATTACTTTTATTTTTAAAAGAAAAAGCTGCCGTTAGATTTTATATGTTTCCAATTAGGAATGATTCTGGACTAGATTTTGGAGTTTGGGTACGTCAAATCTCTAGGAGAAGGAACTAGCTAGGAATGGATATCCTAATTTGATGCCATGCGTCAACTCGTGTTGCCACCATTGTATGCGTACAACATTTCTCAGGAAAAAAAAAAGTCTGTATATGTATCAATTATTGCAGGGCTGCAACTGGAATTGCTTGAGTCGTCATGTGAATCATGATTGATTGCATCTTTTTAGATTTTTTTTTTATTTTATGTAAAATTAAATGTTTTCGAGGAATCTCGCTTTTGACATGATTAGGTTAGATCTAAATTGAGGCATAAGTAGTGGATTGTGGCTGGCCATGCTGAATGGATAGATAATACATTATCGCATTGACTCTATATCATTACAAGTAGAATTTATCCGTTGTAGAATTACAGTGGCGACAGGTACAGCAACGTCAGAAATAGAGTGTAGTGTATAGTAGATGTATAGTGTAGGGATAGCCCACTGTTTTCGGGGGTATGCATGCAGTAACTTATTATATTCCCCAGTACGCATGTCCCAATGGGGCCATGTTTTTGACGGCTGGATGCCATTCTTTCCGAGAGGTTTTGGATTCTTCTGCATGGAAGGAATCTTTCACTTTCGAACTAGATTGTTGTGTAAATAGTGGATTAAATTAAGGAGGCTGGGCAAGAACCACGGTAGATCGTCATCAATACGGTCATCCGAATTTCACACTCAAATACGAGTTGGGTTTGAATTGGACGGGCCCAATTAAATGTAGCCAAAGCCATCTGTGGCCCATCTCATTATTGAGCTACTGCTTGATCCAGCCGGGGTTAGAGAGTCATCTAAAATCTCCGTGACGAACCAATTCCGTAGTATTGACAAGGAGCAGAACAATTCGAGACATTATATGGCTCACACGGATCTTAGAAGGTGTTTGATTGAGTTTATAAGTTCTACAAAATAATTTATAAGCTGTTTTAGAGCTTATAAGCTCATTAAATTTGTTTGGTAAATTTTTTTGTAAACAACTTATAAGCTGTCAAAATAAGCTGTTTGACAGCTTATAAGCTGT
>JBAMIB010000044.1:3261821-3273644 GCA_037177415.1 Kaempferia rotunda | reverse complement strand
CTTCTAGCGTTTTCGATCCCACACATACCTCCGCGGGCTGTGAGACATCATATTTATACTTGGACGTTATCTGGCGCGGATCAAGGAGCTTCCATAAACGGAGTAGACATTTATGATATATTGTTTACTTTTCTTAATTGTCTTTCCTTAATTAGGCGCACAATTCATACGTGTCAGAATTGGAAGTTTGCTCCGTATAAGGAATTGCAAGTTATATCACCTAACAACTGATATTCTGATTTGATCGTTGTACTAAGCAACAAGGAGGGTAGGTGAGCTTAAAGTCGAATGACCATCCTGTTTGGTTTGCTAGGTACACCGTTCGGCCAACCTGCTTGGTTTGTTTAGCACTTCGTTCTGCTTGCCTGTTTGGTACGTTCGGCACTTCGTTCTACCGGCCTATTTGATCCATTCGGCACTTTGTTCCTGCGCTTATCTTAAAGAGGAGTGAACCGACTAAGCGGATAGTCTATTCGGTCAGCTGTTGGAGCTTTGCCTTTCGGTGGGGCTGACTGAATGATATGTTCGGTCTAGCCTTGACTCAACGTTCATCATAAGATGATCTACTTAGATGTCATATGGACCACTTAACCAGAGAGTTGACTTGACTTTACTCGACCTTTTCACCGTATCACTCCCCATGTTGAACAAATTATTTATGTTTAGATGCATGTTCTGATAGAATTGATTCTCTTTTTTTTCATGCATCAAATTAAGAGCATCTACAAGTATGATCATGGAAGCTAAAAACAATCAAATGGAGTAAACTTAATGAGCAAGAGAAGATAAATATGACAAATTACTAGCTCTTAGCTCTCTGACTTCTAGTGAACTTTTGATGTGATATGTAAACACTTCTTGAAGTAAAAACATTTGCAAATATGTTACTACCACTTCTCCTCTAAGATCATAAATAATTAATCAATCCCTTTATTGTAGTAATTTGAGGTTTGGCTTAGCTAATCTACATTAACAGCATAAAATTCTGTATTTGTATCATGTCCTCACTTAGTATCACAACACTGTAAAACTCAGTTATGTACAATTCATCATTGTGAGCAGGAAATCACTCAGAGTTCTTAGAATTTAGATGGCACAGATTCAAATTTCTTAACCCATTCCTGATCACAAAGAGGTGATTAAAAAAAGAAAATAAAATTATTTTCTGAGTTGCTAATCTGTGCCAATGCTGTCGATCCATGCTACTAGCTGCTTGGACAGTGGTCTCATCTTTGGCGATTCACTCAGGCAAACACAAGCAATCTCAAGAATCTTCATCAATTGGTAGAAGAGCAACGTATCATAAATCCGAGGATCGAACACCTCCACTTCTCTCTTTTCCTTCTTCATCTGAAGCACCCACGATATCAGCTCCCTCCCCCCTTTTGGTTTGCACATATTGATCGGTCGTTTACCGGTGAGTAGCTCCAGAAGCACCACACCAAAGCTGTACACATCGCCCTTGAAAGTAGCAACTGAGGACTGCCCATACTCTGGAGGAATGTAGCCTAATGTGCCGACCAAGTCTGTGGTGACATGAGTGTCAGAAGGAAATATCAGCCTCGCGAGGCCGAAGTCGGCCAGATGAGCCTCAAAGTTCTCATCGAGCAGGATGTTACTAGACTTGATGTCGCGGTGCAAGATGTGTGGGTCGCAGGATTGGTGCAAGTAGGCCAGTCCCCTCGCCACACCTTGTGCAATTTGTAGCCTTTTGTGCCAATCTAGTAGTGTGCCACCATCAGGTTTCTCATGAAGCCAGTAGTCCAAGCTTCCATTTTGCATATAAGAATAGATTAGGAGTCTGTCACTGCCAATCTTGCAGTATCCTTGAAGAAGAACAAGGTTTCGATGTTGAGCTCGTGAAAGTGTTTCGATCTCAGCCTGGAATTCCCTCTCCATTTGGAAGTAGTCACCCGAAAGACGCTTAATGGCTACCTTTCTCTCATCCGGCAGGATTGCTTTGTAAACAAGGCCAAAGCCTCCACAGCCAATGATGTTGGACTGATCAAAATGGTTGGTGGATTTCAAGATGTCACCAATGCTCAACTTGCTGCTATTGTTCAGGTTGTGAAACAGAAGCACCAATCTGGATTCAGCTCCCTCTAAGTCCTCGTTTGAATTTGCATCATCTGCCGCCTTTAAACCATCATCCTGTCGACTGCAATGGTTCCTCGACACAAGAAAGTAAATGAAAGCAAGAAGAGTAGATGTTGCAACTCCAATTCCGGACGCCATAACTATGATCACACCTTTGCTTCTCCTCCTTTGTTCAGTCTGCCCCTCATGCTGTTCAGAATCACATAGTTTCAAGTGAAAGCCACAAAGACCTGGATTCCCCTCAAAATCCAAAGTTGAGAAAGTCGAAAACTGGCCTCCTACAGGGATCGGACCAGACAAATCATTGTAAGCCACGCTGAAACTTGATAGAAAGTTGAGCTTGATCAGTGAGGAAGGAATGCTTCCACTGAGATTGT
Source organism: Kaempferia rotunda (assembly GCA_037177415.1). Taxonomy (NCBI): domain Eukaryota; kingdom Viridiplantae; phylum Streptophyta; class Magnoliopsida; order Zingiberales; family Zingiberaceae; genus Kaempferia; species Kaempferia rotunda. Next base: position 3,271,170 of record JBAMIB010000044.1, on the reverse strand, counting down.
TGTGAGACAAAACCAAAGACTCCAAACTAGACATGCCTGATAACTCATCTGGGATGTTCCCTGACAACCTGTTTTGCTTCAGATCAAGCACGAGAAGCCTCTTGAGGTTCCCAAAATTTGGTGAAATCGATCCGACAAGCATGTTTTGGCACAGAATTAGAGATGGTGGGAAGCTACTGACTTGATTATACTGTAGTCCCTTGCCACTAATGTTCTTCTTAACAAAGAAAGGGAAGTCCTCATCTGGGGGTCCAAACCGTGAGCTATTACCGGATATCAGGCTCTTCATCTCTGTCAAACTGATTGGAATTTCTCCACTCAGTGAGTTATTCGATAAATCCACATAGAAGAGGTGATCAAGACCCCCTATCCATGAAGGTATGCTCCCTTCCAAATGATTCCATGACAAGTCAAGAACATTTAACTCTCTCAAATTGGACAACCAAGTTGGAATGGATCCCAAAAGGCCACAGTTTGCAATAGCCAGAAGTTGTATCTTCCTGAATCCTTGAATCCCATTGATCGGAATCCTCTCACTGCCATGGAAGTTCCTTGTGAGTACCAAACCAGTAAGGCTGTGGACTTCCTTCAGAATCAGCAATGCAGATGATATGTTAGTTAAGCTGTTATTGGAAAGTGAGAGATAGGACAGCGAGCTAAAGTTCCTGAAACTGCTCGGGACTTCACCAGTAAGGTTGTTTCTGCCTAGGTTCAAGGTCCTCAACTCTACACACTGAGAAAGATTGTGAGGAATGGTGCCAGTGAAGAAGTTAGACCCGAGGTTAAGTGAGCTAAGCTGATTCATTGCCATGCAATTGAGACTGATCTTGCCGGTGAGAAAATTGTTCTTCAAGTTGAGCAAAGCAAGTGGCGATAAGTTGGACAAAGAATAAGGCAAACTGCCACTGAAATTATTGGACTGAAGAGACAAATACTTGAGCTTTGTTAATCTAATGAACACATCGGGAATCTTGCCAGATAAAGAATTAAAGGAAAGGTCCAAGAGCTCAAGGTTGGACAGGTTACCTAAGCTTGAGCTAAGTAAACCATGGAGCAAATTCTCCTGCAAATGCAGCCTCCTCAAAGATGACAACTTGAACAAATCATCCGGCAAAGTCCCGGACATTCCATTCGCATCCATGGAGAGCTCTTCGAGGAAAGCACAATTGCCAAATCCCAGAGGGAATTCACCGGATAATGAGTTTGCCGAGAACCGGAGGACTCGAATTCGGGCCGAATAGTTGCAGATTTCAGTGTCCATACCACCAGATAACTCATTGAAGCTGATGTCAAGAACCAGCAACCTGGTAGACCGATATAAAATTGGGTGTTTGCCACTGAAAGCATTGTATGAGACATTGAAGACTTCGATCGAGGGAAGGAATGAATCTGGAGGAATAGGCCCCGATAGCTTGTTCATGCTGAGATCTAGGTGCTTCAGTTTGGTGAGATTGAAGAGTCTAGATGGAACAGTGCCTTGAAGAGAGTTGAGGGAAAGGTTGAGGCTTGAGAGATGATCCAAATCTGCCAAGGAATCAGACAAGAAGCCTTTCAAGCTCCTATTTTGGAGATCCAAACCAACCACTCTTGCTCTGAGTACTCCAGAATTTCCACAAGAAACACCTTCCCAGCTGCAGCAATTGGAATCAGATGTATCGAAGCTCCAACCTGGAATCCCAGAATCCAGGCCTCTGAACAAGCTTTCCAGGGCGACTAAATCTGCACGGTCGCAGCTCTGGGAATTGCCGGGCGAAGCGTCGGAGAAGAAGAAGAGCACCAAGAACCAAAACTTGAATCTTTGATTCAACACATAGACGAAGTTGCTCCCCTTCTTCATAACCGTAGAGCAAGCTAGGAGTCGCATCAAGTGGTAAAGGTGGTTCTTTTATGGGAGCTCGAAACTTTGCCAAAAGAAATCTTTTGGGATTCCCAAGAATTCTTCCATACAAGCAACAATGCTTTAGAACTTCAAAAGAAGAACCAAATAAAAAATCAAGAGATTTCCTCTGCTTACCATGAGATTTGATGCTTTGATTGGCAAAGGCGGCAGCTTTCCGCGATGCAAGCAATGCTTAGACTTCCGTTAGCTTCTGCGACAAGTTTCATCACCAAGATCACGCTACAACCCCCAATCGGGGAAGAACTGAGCACGGAGAAAGAATTAGAGAGAGCGAGAGGTTGGCTTGGTTTTGACTCCACTTCATTGCAGAAACCTTTGTTGCTTCTTATCTCTTATCCGTATTAAATTTAATTTGATCCTTGGACTTCTCCTTGAAGATATATTTGATATTATCGCTAAATTAATCGAAGTGGAGAGGAGGCAGAAGGCGGCGTGGGTTTGGCAGGAGGGAGAGGAGGAGGGGACAGTGGCGGCCCGCCTGGCGCGACGGCGACCGTAGCTGGTTGGGATATAAAGTCAACGGTCAAAGCCTTTAATTGCAACTCTGTGCGACCGATTTGGACTCATCCAGCCCGACCGCACAGTTCAATCCCCACTGTGTAGATTCGCTTTTTTTATTATGCGCCCTTCTCTTTCCAAATAATTGCATCAACTTTATTTTTTCTTTTTAATATAAATACAAATATATAAACATGCATTTTGTGTGAGTCAACACCATCAATGTGTCTAAGTAGTCCTATTCTGATCATAATTTTATTAGATTACTTTCACCTATCAATGTAATACAATTATATTGTTGCGATATAATTATAAAATCAAGCACGATTTCATCTTTTTACTGTAATATAATTATATTATTATTCCACAACATATGATGCGATAGTAAGAGATAAGATTGATTCCCAAACAACAAGAGTTCAAATCTCATACTAAGCATTTCTTACAAAATTTAAACCATTAGTGATGTTAATGGTCTGTTTACTTGGGAGAGCGGAAAGTTTCCGTAGTGGAAAAGTTTCTGTTGTTTACTTCATTAAAATTTTTAGAGGGAAGAGAAAGAAAATCCATTCGCGGATCATTTTGGAGTTAAAATTGATTCCCTCAAAATCGGGCGGAAAGCAGAGAATAGAAAAAAATAACGCATGTACCCCTTTGCATGCATAAAATTACACTATATACCAAAAAAATTGATGCATGTACCCTTTTTAACTCACAAAATTACATCATTACCTAGAATACATCCATCTTTCTCGATCAAGGTAAATAAGTACACAAAGGAAGAGATTTATTGATCCTTTCTTTTCTCTCCCTCCGAGGATAACTTTCCACCATGGATTCCTTTTCTTTCTTTATCCACCCCTTGGAGTAAACGGAGCATTAAGTGTCATGTTAAGACCCTCTTGTGCTTTTCGGAATTACCTGGTGGCCAATTTATTGGACTGAATTGTTAATATCTAGGATTAGTTAGATCGAACGCTCATATACCTAGATAAACAAAAAATAATAATTATATTGTTTACAGTTGGATTTAAGAATTACATGATAAAATAATTAAGGAATGAGAAATTAAAACAAACATATTTTGTAAGAAATTTAGCAAAATCATGTCATCCACATAATTGTCCTCTTTTTAAAAGCATAATTAAAGTGCTAAAGTTCTTTTAGTTGACTTATTATGTTTGATTTGATTGAATTCTCTGGTGATGTTTTTGTTTCTATTCATATAGTGATGTTGGTTTATTTGGATTTGTGCATAGGACTCAATGATATGCCTTGGTAGGGTTTCATTGGTTGACTTATGAACCCTTTGTTTAGCTTAAAAAACAATGAAAAAGTTGATTTAATACTAGGAGGTTAAATTTCATGGTGACTCTGGGTGTCATGTATCTCCGTGTTCCAAATTTACCTCAGGGTCGATCTGTGGGGCCGAACCGAGTCATCCTGCTCCACCAAAACCCATATACCTGAATTACAATAATAGGAGGTTAAATTTCACATTTCTTTAAAACAGAAGAGAAGCTTTTACACAAAACCTTAGAGAAGTGGTTCAGTGTTATCTCTGAAATCAAACTCTGCACCTACCACTAGCAATTAAAGTAGTCTAATTTATCAGTGATGCCCATGCAAAATGTAGTGGACTGATTCAGACTGCCGAAAGTTGCAATCTCCAGTCTCCACCACCATTAAAAGATCTGAAAGATGTCATTAACAAAACTATTTTGCTCCAAACAAAAGATCAGTGGAATTGGATGAGCGTGAGTTAGTGGAGAGGCCAGAGTGCTTCACATGGAAATAAGAGTGTTCTGAAAGGCTTATCAGAAACGCTTCAGCTTATCCTTGTGCTGTTAATGGTAATTGTTCTGCTTTTTGTTTGAGTGGAAATTGTCACGTCAGACATTGCTTAGAGTGGATATCTGCATTTTATTTAAGCAATGGCCTTGTTTGGTTGTCTTGGTAGGCAGATGTTGAATGGAGAAATGACTGTCTTTGGCTAATGGTAATGACCAATGGATGAGTGTGCGCGTGCAGCAGGATTGGCAGTGTGTGCATGTCTGCCATTTAAGTAGCTCAATCAAGATGCTGAGTCATGGTTCCATATTGGAATCAGACATGATGAGAAATAGTTAGATCGCACCTTGTAAATTCACTCGAGAGATGTGAATTGAGAATGACTTTGATGTAACTTAAAGCATGCAGAATTCTTAACGGGAACTACTTGGTTTGTGCTGACATTTCAGCTTCATAGTTCTTCAGTATCGTTTCATGATTTTCATTCATATCAGAAACATTTATCGATCCATGGCACAAAACAAGATGGCAAACAAGCATCAAAAGGGAAAATGAGTATACTAAGATGAAATCACACACAACCTATTTCCCTGCATAAAACATGAATGAACATTTTACCTCATTTTGCAGGCAAGTAGTGGAATGGAGACTGAAAATACAGCCTTGCTTTGTCACTCATACTTGTTCATTTTGCGCAGATGTAGTAGTACTTTGGTGCGGTATGTTTTCCTTTTCCTGCATTGAATGTAGTGTAGTGTGCTTTCAATGTACCAATTATTAGTCATCCGAACATAAAATTGATGTTCAGGATATCTATGAGGAACTGGAATGGCTTGGCTTTGTCGATGATAATATCTTGCAGGAGTGAAATATGCAAGAATCCAAGTTCCCATGGGAGACCTGAAAATAATAGGGAAACTTTTATGTCTGTCACAAGCTTGAATGATATTTGGTACGCTAAAGATGGAAAATTTTATTAAAAAGGTATAGTAACTAGAGCAGAGATGAATATTTAGTTTCTTGAATAATAGGGAAACACTTCCCAAACACTAGAGAATTTTAAGAAGAAACTCTCTTTTTCAAGGCTCATGGTCTCCTATAACATCTGCCAACTCCCCAAAGCATCTATTAGGCTCCATAATGCTCCACCATACAGAATCATTCAGTAAAAAAAATCCTAAACACTCTAAAATTTGATTTATTTGACACTTTGGTCATAGTTTAAAGCTACAAACCCAATATTTATACAAACCCGATATGTTGTTTCTATTATCTCATCTGATAAGCTCGTGAGAGGCCAAGACTTCACAGTAGACAATGCCCTTGTAATGAGATCTGCACATGGCAAGTACGAAAGTGACCTACAGTTCGTGGAATACTTTCATACTTTCAAGCCAAAGGAACAGATTGCAATATTTTAATGACTGTAAATGTTCACAATTCCCAGTTTCCTGATGAATTCTGTTTCATCTTGCAACATTGACATGTTCTCAAACGAGGTTCTAATTTTATGATCTTTAGTCCAATTTCTACTATAATTTTCATAAATGGCATTGAAGAGAAAACTGCCACGGAACCTAAAGCAAGTACCAGAGAAGTAGCAATATGCAGTTTAATGAACTCATTAGTCCCTTGCTTATTTAGTGAAGAGGAAGAACGCAAGAACAACAATTAAGAATAGATTGGAGCTCAACTACTCTTTCTTAGGTGCTTGTGATAATATGGAGAAACAATTGGCTAAGATTTTGTCTTTCTGAATTTGCCAAAAGTTACAAATTGATCGATAATGTTAAGATTGCATGACAGAGACAGTGATCAGAGACACACACAAACTTATCAGTAAACAACAATGACACCATTAGAAAGGAAACAGGGTGATACTTATAAGGAAGCAAAGCAGGAAATGATTCTCTCGGGGTTGATGGGTGTTAAATGGTGAGTCCTTGCATTGCAAACATCTGAAGTAGTGTTTGGCACCGAAGATTGCTACACCATCTGAGAACACACTACTTGAGGAGGAATGAAATAGTTCATTCTATGCTACATAGTGATTGGAGCATATCAAAATGGTAAAACAAAGCTAAGTTAAACAACATTCAATCATACTCAACATAAAATGGTATCTCAGTTGAACTAAAACACATGCATTTAATCATTCTCCTTCTCTTGTCCTTTAAAATTATACTGTAATATAATGAGCTAGAAGAAAGTTAAAGCATCAACCTCTGACTGCAGATGCATCATCTAATTCTTTTTAATTTTTATGAGTAGCAGATGCAGCTAACCTTTGACTGCAACTTTTTTGGATGCATCATCAACATTTTGCTGGTTGCTGTTGTGCTTTTTCATTCATGGTAACCTTTGGCTGCAACTTTCTTGGATGCATCGTCTACATCTTGCTGATCGTCGTTATGCTTTTTTTCATTCAGGTTGATCCTTTACAAGACAACTTTCTGTGATATGATGCAATGAGGCTAACACAGCCAATTTATGCAATTCCATTAGGAATTTGAATTGCTCAGTCATCTTTGGACTTCCACAACTCTTATCAGATGATTGCGTGAGACTCGATATCTAACGCTTCATTTTTTTTCTGATTTATTCTCCGCTGAAACATCTCCCTGCAAATTGAAAAATAATTATGGAAAAGATGGTAATAGACACTGGCAGAAAATTGAAGAAGGAATTAGGAAAAACTATGAAGCAGTTTTAATTAGCATAAAGGATCGAGAAATGAGAAGCAGCCTGCAATAAGGTACCCGCCATTTCAGATGCTATCAATTATCTCGCAAGATACAGTCAACTAGAAGTAGCACTGCTTGGTATCAGGTATCATCGTATGATTCTCAACAATCATAAGGCTAAAATCTAAAAGTGACACAATATGACATGAATATCTAAATAGATTGATACAAATTGATCCATTTGCGAATATAACTCATTTAAAAAGTATTTATGTTATGACTTAAATTCTTTAGAATTCAGTTAATGATACATCTTTTAAATTCAATGCTGAATTTGACCCGACCTACCTACGATTACTAAGGCTAAAATCTAGAAGTGACACAATATGACCTGAATATCTAAATAGATTGATACGAATTGATCCATTTGCAAATATAATTCATTCAAAAAGTATTGATAAGTTTTATGTTATGACTTAAATTCATTAGAGAATTCAGTTAATAATACATCTTTTAAATTTATTTTTTAAAATTATCTGATTATTCTTATATAGTTTCTATTGACCTGCATGACACAACTCATTTATGATACGATTAACATGGCATATCATCCTAATGATAACACAACAATAATTAAAACAACCACTTAGCATTCAACCGGGCAGAATTCTAGAGTCCTCTACTCTGTAAGTGATCTTAAGGAGGGTGGCTCCATCAGTCAGAAAACAAATTCTTAAGCAGTACATTGTATTGATCTTTAGCAAAGGAACCCTCCATACTGCGATTATAAACTATCAAACACTACGTTTTGTAATGTCATATATGATTTTGAATTGAAAATATATACAATGGCTGTGAACTTCCAAATATGATGGTTTGGAAGATCATACAATCATTTAAATTGCATCTGCATTGTATTCAGCACATTCATTTTCCCCCCTAATGTAGGAGATGAGATGATGATATTTGGGATCAAGATAGCTGCAGCCTTTTATTCATAAGAAAACAACTTAACTTCACAACTTCCCTCACTAAATCTTTGACTGCAGTAACACAAATGAAAACACCCCTTTTATTCATATGACAAAACTTTGAACATTCAAACGAATAAATATTCAGTGAGTGATCAAACCAGGAATTGATTTTCTCCAATAACATTGGCAAGAAAAGAAAAAAATAAAAGAAAAATAAGACTCTGAGCAATATATCATATAGAAGAATCACCAGCGAATGAGGGAAAAACATCTCTTTTATTATTTTTTTTTAACGAGAAAAAGAAAAAGAAACCCTTTTTATCATAAGGACAAGAACAGCAGGAAGCGGAAAGTTCGAACGGAGATCACCAGCGACTCACCCTTGAATCAGTTTGGGAGAGACCAGCAGCGAACAAATTGAGAGATTATGACCTCCTCTTCCAGCCATCAAATCAAACTCCTCCGTTCCACAGTTCGTCCCATGAGAAAGATGAAGTTGTGGGAGAGAGAGAGCTCGCCATTTTTTTTTATTAAAACTCCTCCATTGAATCTGCGGTGATCTCCAGCCCACGAACACGAAAGTTTTCATCGGTCAGAAAATTGCACATAGAAATAAAAATGTGCACCTAGAAATCCATTTTGATAGGAAAAAAAATGGATTTTTATAAGTGAAAGATACGAGAGAATTTGTTGATCAAAGCTTTAAAAAATGAAATTTTGAAGAGAAAAAAATTCGATCTTCAACAACTCGAAAATTTTGGCATTATAATCCTCGAGGTCATCAATTCGATCCCAAAATTTTCATTGAAATTAATTTACAGTACATCATAATTAAAAATCGATTCATAAACGTCTGATTAATCGCTGAACCACTTTACAAGTTGTTTTGAGTAATAATGATCGTCCTCAATGTTTGCTTCAACAAATTTTTAATGGATCTAAAATATTTTATTGGATATATGATAAAGATTATTACGTTGAGTAAAATATTCCTTATAATTTACTATGGAGCCTACAATAAACCAACGATATTATTTTTTTCTTTTATAATAATAATAATAATAATAATTAATCAGAAGCCCTTCCATTGATTTATAAAAAAATTCATTTATTGTTGCGGGCGCCGCTGCCATTGGGAATATTTGTGGGTCCCGGAGTACGACGTGGGAGCTTGAGGTTCTCGTTAGCCGTTTGATTTCGATCCGACGGACGATGTCGCACTACAGGACTGCACACCACACAAAATTTAATAAAATTGTGTATGTTAATTTAATTAATAAATTCATGTTTACTGCTAAAATGTATCATATTCAATTTTTTTCCCTCAAAATATCCCCACTAGCACTTCCACCAAACCTGTTTTTTCCAACCAATTTTTTCCAACCAATTATCACGTGATCAGTTGATTTTAGTTGTAAATACTTTTGATAAAAATATATATAGCTCCGGCTATTATAAGGGTGGACGACACCTGGTCTAAAATGCCAGATAAGCGTATGAAG
>JBAMIB010000044.1:3239926-3255810 GCA_037177415.1 Kaempferia rotunda | reverse complement strand
AATTGTTATATTTTTTATTCTAATTTATTAAAATATTTGACAACGTTTTTCTTCATCGAAACTTAGGGAGAAATTAGAAATTTTTTGAGCAAAAAACAAAGTAACGCCCTTTTATTTCCAAATCATCAACCACTTTGATTTTTTAATTAAAAATAATTTAATGAAATTGTTCAATTTAAAATAAATTAAAATATAAAACATAAACTGTGACAAAATGTTGTCAGTTATTTTAACCAGTACTCTCACAGTTTCAGAGTCATTTTTCATGACTTTAAAAACTCAATTCTCATCTTTGAAAAAAAAAAAAATCAGAACTAAATATCTAAATTATTCTCATTTCTCATCTTTATGTAATAAGAATAAAAAGAAATTAATGAACTACCACGTGGCAAAAAGAGACGTACTGGAAACATAACATATTAGCTTTCGTTTAATGGAAGAAATTGAAATATAAAACAAAACTTCAATTAACTATGGAAGAATCTTGAATAATATGAGAGTACTTTTTCTCCTTAAAATAATTCTCTTTGTGAAACAGAGAAAGTATTTATATATTAAATTATTGGAAAAAAAAACAAATCAGTGGCACCGTATCATCGAATAAAACAACGACCATACACGAGGACAAGCATATTACAATTTGCTTTTCGCTTGTAAATTGCATTTTGTTTCTTGATCAATAAAATAGTTATAGTGTTTGCTCCCTTCTAAAAAAATAAATAAATAATGGAGATAGATTCATATTCAAACCGTTCGTCAAAATCGTCACAAAATTATGGCGAAAAAGAAAATCTCAAACATGATATACCTCGATGGCTTCAAGATGCTGGCGACTAATTGTCTCTGCATCGACCAAATAGATATACCTCAATTGATTCCTTCAAATTGCATTAATCATTTACTTACCTGAAAATAACCAAAATTGTATCGTTATAGTACTGTCTGGATACTAGATGAAAGGACATATTGATGTAAAGAAGAAACTTTGCCAACACATAACAATTCTAATTCATTCCTCCAAAAGACAAAAAAAAAATAATGAAATTCACTTTTGCAAGAACGGGGATCTCGCCCTGTGCAATGTGAACTTAAAGATCAGATACCTTCTATGTAGGACTCTGGCTTCAGCCAATTTGTTTTTAAATATACTTTCTACTTAACAGGGGTGGGTGCTGAGAGGGGAATCATCAACCTCGGTAAGCATAAAAGTACTTCCTTTCAAGTGGAAGGTTAACAAGAAAAAATGCACACTTTCCTTACCTTTAGGGAACGGCAGTTAAAAACACAGTAGCTCCCTACAAGCGGAAGCAATCAAAAAGAATTAGTGCCCCCTACGAGAGGAAGGAATCAAAAGGAATTAGTGAGTGGCCCTTGCTGATGTACTTTAGAAGTACTTCCTCATGGAGAGAGGGATACCATCCTCATAGCCACATTTCAGTGAATCACACATTGAAAAGGGAGTGCACCCGACATCTGTAAGACCTGGTTTAAACTCGTTGTGTTCTTTCTTTACCTACAAAGTCAAAATAGTAGGGGAGCCTATTGAATCTTCAACTATGGCATGCTAAAGTATAAGCTTCAAGATCGCACATGACCATGGGCTCATTTTTAGATCAGTTTGAATTTATTTCATGCGAAGAATGTTGCGTCTATTTCTGTTCTTCTGCTGCAGCATATTCAAAATGTCCTGCATGCTAGAGTTTGACTACCTTTGTGAATTCACTCGAGTAATCATCTTTCTATCAAAATATTTGCACTTGCCTGATTGTCTGATAGTAGAATAATCTGCAGGTATGACACACAAAGTTCTGTTGATTTTTTTTTATCAGGAATTGGGTAAATGAAATCTGTTAGCAATCATGATCATAACCATAGGTACGGAATGAGATAACTAGCATTTTTGTTGGAGTTGAAAGTAGGGTTGTAGACCGGTTGAGCAGAGCTGTGCTTGATGGTGTTCAAGTTGTTTGTTTACCTTGTGAAGCTTATTCAAACTTTTGTTGAGCTCAATTGGCAATATGGTTGTTAAATAATTGATTGAATATACAAGATAACTAAGATAACAACTTATATTATTGCTCATTTTCAACATATGTATAATTTGAAACCCAAAAATTCATAAGTAATCAAGAATGATATATGAAAAAATACTTTTTATAACTATTCACCTATAAGGCTAATTCTCTTAGTGATGAAAATTTTCTATTAGGTGTTTCCAAAAGGAAAATACTCAGCAACTAATAATATAAATATTAAACCAAAGTTATTATACTTGTTAAATGTGAGAAAGTATGTACTGCGCTAGAATATAGTAAGCCACTTCCTTCACAAAGCTATTAAAGATATTAATTGTAATGTATTTGTAAGAATTGATATTAATTCACAATAAGAAAAGTGAAAGCAAACATACCAAAGAAGATAATTTTCAAGAACAGCTGCCTGCATCACAAGCGATCAGCAAGCAATATAAATAATTCTTCGTCAGGAATTGCTCCACGCTCCATTGCTCTTTCTAGAGCTGTGAAGCCACCGCCATCTTTAACTGATGTGCTTGCACCCCTGATCAACAATTAAAATTTCAATTTAAACACATTCTAAATATTTGAATCATGCAGAAAGAAAGCCCTTTTAAAAAAGAAATTATTCATCGATAAGTCACTTGGAGAATGATCCAGTCTTGTAACAACTTGGGAGGTAGTTATTAACCTATTAGAGAATGAAATTTGTTTAGGTTCTCTATGAATTCAGAAAATATTAGTATTTAAAACAAGGACAAATTTTGTGGGCGTCACTAAAAGAAGGCCATAGAAAAGACAAATAAAAATAACTAAGGGAGCGTTCGATTTGTATATTTTCTATTTTCATCTTCTGGAAAACGCATGTTTTCTAGAAAATAGTATTTAGTTTGTATTTTTCACCTCTGTTTTCTAAAAAAATGAGCATTTTCTGAAAAATTAGAGAATGTCTAAAAGTCATTTTCTATTTTTCAGAAAATGCGCATTTTCTAGAAAATAAAAATGAAAACAGGGATAACCAAATGCACCCTAAGTTTTTTGGGTACCAATGTACAATAAAAAGTTAAAAACAGTGGTATGTTAAAGTATATTAAAAGTATTGCTAGGTCAAGTCTTATTCCTTACCAAAATACCTATTCTATCTAAGACATCTATTTCCTAGTGCTCAAACATAACTCTTTTCTCAACTTCAAATTCAAAAAAATCTTCAACTTCACAGGCTAGAATAATTCCAAGGCACATTATTATCAATGATCATTCTTTAATCCATATAACATTGAGCAAATGGAAATTCCTTACTAAATAGTATCTAAAGGCCATGCTCACTCTTGCAGCACCTGTCATTACGAAGGCCACACAAAACCTTATCCTCTACTTTTCTGCTATTAATTTAATTCCGTGATCTCATAGCTAATGGTATACTTGAATTTTTTTTCCGTTTCCCAGTATAGGTGCTTGGATGTACAAATCACTGTCAGCAATCAGCTAATGCATGTTATGAACTTATGATCGACTTAAATTTGTCACTATAAAATAACTACATTTATCAAAATTATATTTATGCTTAATGGAAAGGAATTTGCAGAAATATTGAAGTCATGGTAGTCCATTCTGCAATCTTATGTTTACCATCAAAAACTAATAGGCTCTTGGAATGCAAAGCTAGCAATACAAACTGACTGAAAATGATCTAACATATTTGTCCATTGTTACATGGTAGAAGGTCTCTGGTTTATTCTAGATTTCACAAATTTGTACTTGTATCTACCTCTTGTACATTATCAAATCAAATTAACACCTGGCTGCTAAAAGGTTAAGAGATGAATCCATGGATGAGATTAGACAAAGCATTGAATTGTCATCTAAGTTACTGAAACAGCAATTATCTACATTACTTTAAGATGAGCATTATGAGTATGCTGAGCTTTTTCAGGGGGTTCACTTGGGTAAATGAGCATATGATATCATTGAGAAATGTTCTAGAATTACCTCCTAATTAAGTATTTAGCAAGAGAATTATTTCTTGCAGAAACACTGTGATGGAGAGGTGTCCTCCCATGGAAATCTTGATAATTAATATCAGCACCATACTGTAACAGGAGCTCTAACATGACAGGATCACCAACATGGCATGCTAAATGCAATAATGAACAACCTTGGAAACAATTATCTGAGTCACCAGAATCCTTGATTTTCTGGCATGTTGTAGGATCAAATTGTTGCCCTTCCATCAGATCGTTAAATATGTGACTTGATGTATCCACCATGTGATAAAGCTCACTGTTCACTTGATCATATTTAGTGTTAGGACTGGCATCTGAGGCCACAAGAAGGCGGTACGCTACTTGAACATTATTAGTTTTCACTGCTTCCCAGACACGAACTGTAACTGGAGGAAGATCAGACTCGCTTGTTTCCCTGACTATCAAAGATTTGTCCTCATACTGCAAGACATGACCAAGGTGAACACCGGCGAAATTCAAGAAATGCGAAAAAGGTAATATGGGCAACAGATAAAGTTGAATATCTATATGCATAAACAAAGTACAGAATTACCCATCTCTTTCGATTTGACAAATATGCATCTCGAGAAATTTAAAGGTTTGTCACAAGTGTCGTCTATGTAATAATGTGTTGAATTTTTTCCTAGGATTTTAATAGATCATTGCCAAGTATAAGCAATATCCTTTTTCCATTATATTAATCACATCTACGCTTCTATTTCATTTCTTTTTAATCTCTCCAGAAATATTAATATGTTATAAATAATTTCACAAACCATTTATTAAATACATTGACATTTTTAGACAATACTAAATTTTAAAGAAATTAAATTTATAATCTATCCAGTTTGCAAAGTAGGCTTCTAATTTAGAGCATTTTTTAATTTTAAAATCAAATTCAACTAGAATCAAGCATAAAACTACATAATAATTTAAGGAAATTTTGAAAATAAAATTTACAGAAGAAGAGTTGAATCCATCGTTTAAAATACGGTTCGCGAAACGGGTGAAATTTACCATTCTGCCCGTCGCTAAGCACTGGCACCGCGGAGGGGACCTCTGTAGGTTGCAATGGGGACACCCGCACAGCAACTACCTCAAGTCACGTCTCGATGGGGACACAGAGGCCATCGTGACCTCCGAGGGTCACTGTGGGGACGCGAAGGTCGTCGCGATGTAGCAGGAACGTGAAGGTCGTTGTGACCTCCGAGGGTCATAGCGGGGACGCGAAGGTCACCACAATGTCTGTGGGTCGCAACAAGGTCACTGCGACCTCGACAGTTCTCAGCGAGGCCATTGCGACCTCAGTGGGACCCGATAAGGCCGTTCTGACCTCGGCATATCCTTGTGAGGCCGCTACGACCTCGGTGGGTTGCGGCGAAGCCGCTGCATCCTCGACAAGTCGCATCAAAGACGAGCGCGAGGTGAAGGCAGCCATAAACATATGAAAATTAAAATTATGTTAATAAAACTTATATTAATAATTTTAATCCACTCTAACTAAATAGATAATCTAAACCGGCTTTATCAAAGTATCAAACCCTAATAAAACTCTCATTAATTTAACACACACACATATATATATTATTTATTTTTATTTTAAAAATATATAATAAAATTTTATTTATTTACCATATACAAATTCAGCAATCTCATTTTTTATTTTTATTTTAAATATTTTCTTTTTCATTTTCTATATTTTTAATATTTAGATTAATTTTTTTATTTTAAATTAATATATTTTATATTTAAAAATATCAAAACCATATCTGCACGATACTATACCAAAACCATATCATTTCTATCCGACACCAAAACATCGGCACGGGTTGTGATTTTAAGCCATTATTGAATCCCTTTCTTCTTTCAAGTTCTATGCTCATACATACAATAGAATGAATTATCCAATAGAATGAATTATATTTGTATGCCTTTGTGCAACATGTACAACTTCCTAAGATTAAAAAGTAAACAACGTAATGGTATACTATTGGCTTCTCACACTAAGAAAGGTTTCTCTGATTCCAGTAATATTCCCAAACATATATTCATGATGTTGAAAAACAACATTTTTCATGTCTTGGGAATGAATTTGCTTAACAAGTCAAACACCAACATCTTGAGTTAAAACATTCTTTACATATCAAACTAGAATGTAGTAGAAATGAATTCAACCCAACAAAGGAATTTATATATCATAACTATACTGTAAGCTAATAATATGCTGGATGAGGATTAAGCTCAACAGTCAAAGGTAATCTTCAACAAAATTCTAGAATTAGGATTTCCTCCCATTTTGAGGAACCATATTTTTCTTTTAGATACTAAATGTGATTCACAATTTATAATGTACACTGAAAGTTTGTCCCAGGAGAGAATTCATTCAATCAAGCTTACATTACAAGCAATCTGCCAAGATAGCTTAACTACAAATCATTCTCAGTTCAGGCATAATTTTACAACCCGAAGAAGTTCAGTCGTCCTCAACAATTAATTGCATCATTAAAATAAATCCTTTGTATTGATGTGTTTGCTTTCATTGAGCAAAGCCCATCACATTTCCAAAGAATAAACATGGTTGGGTTATAACCTTCTTGACGGAAAGTATATCTTTTACTCCAAATGATTAACCAATTTCATTCATTGAAATAGGGGAACCTTTTTGTCATCCTTCATCATCAGAAAGTGTGAAGATTCACCAAGTGTTGTCAATTATGAATCATATTAAGAACTTGAATCATCAATTTTTTTAATCGAGTAAAATGCTTGATTTATAATTGAGAGTAGACTGTGTCATGGCATCTAGCCAGAAAAATTATATTTTTCACAAGATCCACCAGTTCATTCTTTGAAGAGTTGTTTTCCAATAAAAAGGTTCTTTACATAATAATAATATGATTCCAACTTTTTCTAAACAGTAGTTAAAACGAGTAAGAGTAATAGCAGAAATAAATATATATAACAAATAAACTAAGGTCACAAGTACGCTTTCTATATGATTAACCCAGAAGTAATTCGAGAAATGTGCAGCTTGAAAGCACTACAAACAATAAGGTACCTTTGAACGAATATATTTTTCTTTTTTTGAAATGCCATCTTTAGGAGTAGGCTTCTTGATTGGTAATAGGTCTGCATCATATTCATCAATTCTGCAGGAAACACCAAGAAAGTGTGAACGATCGTCAAATCAAGGAATTGAACAGTGTGACAAGATAATAAAGTTAAAGTACCAATATGACAAGATAATAAAGCTAAAGTGCTAGCCACTCTTTGTCCCTGCTTAATGGGAAATCAAAATGAAGATGATTCTAATGCTCAGTCACTCAGGAGTTGAGCTCTTGGTGGAGAACAATGATGCAGAAGCATATTATTTTTTTACTAAAAATATATTAGTCCAGTGAGATAATAACATTGCATTATTTAAATTTAAACTTCAAAATTTCTTATTGTTTTTGTTTTATCATTTATAACAAACCTAATATATTTCAGAACATTTTAGGAGACCAAGTTATTTAATTTGTAAATCCTATAAAAGACGCACCCTAGTCTTGCGTCAAATACTAAATCATATAATTAAATATGACAATTTCTATTTTGGAGATATTCAATTCTCTATTATCTCTAATTGACACAACTGTGAGACCGTTGGTTGAGGCATAAAGATTTATCAGTATCACTGTTACATCAAGTTGTGAGATCGCCAACTGAGGCATACCCACATGTTATGTCAACTTGTTATCAATGTCAACATGTTGGGAGGAACTACATGGATGCATTATTTAGTAACACACTGTCATAATGTAAAAGAGATAGAGAAAATATTCATATACTTGTTCCAGTTTTTGCAATGGCCAACAAATAATTTGGTTGATAAATTCATAAATCAGATATAATTTACTGAGATTTTTCACATTAGGATTGGCTAATATGGTTGCACACTAAGTGTAAGAAATTGATTTCCACACTAAGCATTGACGACAACTCAAATTATACAAGTTATGAGAAACACACAAGAATAAGCATTTTCAATATGAGAATTATGTACTCATATATGATGTGGTCTGACTTTTACCTTTGATCTTGAAAAAGGAGCAATTCTTCCCACACGGAATTACAATAAGCATTGCCAAGGGCACAAAATAGGTCCATAACAGCTGGCTCCCATACCTTAACATCTAGAGTCAGTGACCTCACCTACAACAATGCAAAATAGGTGATTTTTAATAGCTACATCGAGATTCTAACAGGTAGCATATGAATATTGACACAATTTACAATTAGGCCATCAAATATTGCATAAAGAAGATTCCTCAAAAATTCTGGAATTCCTAAGAATACCTGTAACCTGAAAATATCTTCGTGCTGTCATCCTTAAATTCTAAAGATTAATTGCTAACATAGAGTTTGGTGAGTATGGAGAACAGTGTTAAAAAAACATAATTTCCAACATTCTACTTCTCTATGATTATGATAAAGAACAATGTAGTAGAAAAACGACAATCCGTGACAGTGCAAAATAACCAGGTTAAATTAATTTTCAGAAGTTCATTTTGTCATCAACTAGAAATTATACAAGATTCATTCTTCACAAAGAAACTATCAAATGAGAATTAGTAATTTATAGACACAATAAAAGAAACAAAAAAATTGAAGAGTTAAAATGTAAATGAAATATGAGACATCAAAGAACAAACATGTCCAAGTTTCTAGACCTTTGAAATATGTACTCCAAGTTTTCTGTGAACTCCAGAGCATTCTATGCACACTAGAATTCCCAGATTTAGAGATGCCCACTCAGGCTCAAGAGCACCACATTCAGCACAAGCATCATTTCCTGGAATATTCCTGAGAATTTTGGAGACATTATCATTTACTTTTGTACTCAGACTTCCTTCCAGCATTTGGGTGTCAGCACCACTCACATCAGTAAGGCGAGAACCGTCCATGTCCACACCCTATTAGGTAATGATTCAATATCAATTAGTCTTTCAAAAGAGCTAAAGTCACAAAGAGAACAATTTCAAAGCTAAGGTAACTTCTAATCCAAGCCATAATGTGATCTGACCTAATATGATTGCCACCTTATTTGTGAAACATATAAGAATTTGATGATGTTTTTATTAAGAGTACAAAAGATAATGGTGTATTCTTCAACGATCACCTGCTTTGATAAAGTAGAATTTAGGAGTGATGCAATGACACCTTTGATTTTCTCAACCCATTCCATTCTATCTACTTCATTTTCAGCCTGCCAAAAAAAAAGCTTCACAAGTACAGTATCATATCCAAGGAATCTGTACCACAAACAACCTTCATATGGTAAGGAATAGGAGTGTTTATCATTGGATGGAAATTTGAAGATACCTGTAATATGAATGATTTCACAGGAGAAATTATTCTGAAGCAAAACCTCAAATCTATTTGCTCTGCATCTATTTTAATGGTCGAGGTTCGAAGATCAACAGTGTGAAAAAGGTTATCATCACCCTGAGATGTAGATTTTCAGTGAAAAAAAAGTAAATCTGCAAAAATACTAATTACTAAATCCTCAAAATGTATTAATTTTGACAAGATCGTGCTTAACTAGGAAATATTAAAATGTCATCTTACAGATACTTTGGCAATTTGTTATTTCATGGGCAAGTTTAAGAACCGGCTCAAACATGTACAAAAGTCCATAGTGTTTACCACCATAATCCTTGTTGCTAAAATGGCCGTCTCAAAATTATAACTCAAAAATTTGCAAAGCAATCATATTAAGCATGTGAAATGCTTATTTAGCAAACTTAAGGCCTGAATGCTATAATTATCTCAATTTCCAGGCCATTTTCCAATACATTGGCCAGATGAAATAATTGATTCTGTTCCTGCTGAAGCTGACAAAGATGCCAGCATATAAGAGATATGCTGAAATTAGGTGGAGGGGGTTCTCAATTCTCATCTATGTTACTAATGCTCTATTTAACTAGAGTATGAATCTAGTTGTCTGACACCTCATTTTCTCTAATTTTTTGCATATGCTCTATGGAGGTGTTTGTGTCCAACTAAGGGTGTGGGAGGTCTAAACTATACTTGTGAGAAAACATGATTCTGTGCCATGTACATCCCTAAAACTTAAGCTGAAATATTCAATAAGTTATGGGATATGATAGCATAATTGGTTTTCTTTATTAAAAAATGTTATTTTATGAAGAATAAGTCGTATGAATTTATAATAAGGGGTTAGGATCACATGTATTAAGAAATTTTGATTTAATACAATTCATAATTTCTGACAATACTGATGGTAGATGAAGAATCTGATCAGCAAAACAACTTATCATGCTGCAGCTACTAACCCATGCTCTAGTTCAAATGACCCTAAGTTGCTGTAGCCCCTAAAACATTATTTCTAGGAATCCCAATTACCAAATTTAGTTTAGTGTGGCACACATTTAGGTCACCGCCGTGTAGAATGGTTAAATTCAGGTGCAGCTCCAGTGAGCAACAATCAGTTTTATTATCTTCAAGTTTCATAGGTGTGAGGATGATACAATAGATGATAAATCACCAAAAATGAATATTTGGATAATGTGTGCTCCTGAAATAAAATGGTTTTAACTTTTAAACACAAAAATTGATTAATGTTAAATCACATAGCTCTAAACAAGGCAATGTCAGTGGGTGGTGAAGGTCCTTGCATCACTTACAGGCCTTATGACAAACTCAGTAAGATCCAATCTTATAGGAGTTCATGAATTTAAGTAGGGGCTGTGTAAGCCTAATGCAACCTATCTTTTTCATCTTATGTAAAATGATATGCATATAAGTGAAACAGGCAATGAAGCAACTTATCAAAGAATTTTGTATGATTAAAAGATGTAACGGCATAAATTCGAATGAGCTGCCACACCTGCTGTTTATTCCATTTATCTATATAGTAGTACAAAGTTCCATGGCTATCAAGCACAAAAAACCGCCGTTTCCAATCTGCCCTCAAGCTTGAAGATCGTTTAAGAAGATAACCTTGTTTAATTATCTGAACCTGAGAGAAATTAGTGGAGTTAATGATAGATAACCAAAGTTGGAATGCCACTGCGGAAGTGAGAAGTAAATATGTTTAAAATCTTAGGTGCTGCTGGGAACATAACCCTCATGGTAGAAATATCAGGTTCACTTCATTAACATGTGTTCAGAATCATTCTTCTTTTGCAGAAAATGGCCACACCTATTTATTGTCAATTACCAAAGAAGCAATACCTTTCCATTGGCAGTAGATTGCATTAGGTCTTCTATGTTTTTGTATGAATTGGAACCAGATACATGAATGCCATCACCACTTGTTGTGGCTTCCATATTGCTAGAGGACCTAAGGCTTGAAAGTTCACTATGAGTTCTGAACTGTTGGATTCTCTTTTCAAGCTTATCTTGCTCGACACTAACAATTTCTTTTGAATGTTGAGTATATGTCAAAACCTGCTCTCTCAAATTAAAAACATATGTCACCAAAAATCAATCAAGTAACCAAGCACAATTGTTTACGCAATAGAATCAAATTTACCTGGTGAATAAAGGGTTCCATTTGGCTCAGTAATTCATATCCCTGAAAGAAAGCAGTCATAAAATCCATGTTCAACTTAAGCCTAAACGAGGAAATGAATGCACTGATCTAATGTAGGAACTCAACCTACCTGCTTAAAGTATCTCATATGAGCATCCATAACTGCACTTATTGATTCAAGGAATTCAAACTTTTTCTTTGCTTCAATATTTGAAAGTGCATTAACCTGAATTAATCATAAACCATATCGAAAACTTTCAAAATATACATGGACATATTTACATTTGTGGAAAACATACATACTAGATTAAACCGGCATCTTTCAAAAGCTGACTTGTTATTGTGAAGATTCTGCCAACAGAAGATAGATAACAATAAGGAGATAGACACATCAAAAGCTCATAGACCATATGGCAACTTACCTCTTCTAATTCAGCAACTATGTCTACACGTGCACCCTTCTTCAGCGACATAAACTTCTCACGTGCCTGATAATATGGAGGTGGACTAAGACCAGCATATTGAACAAAAAAAATATCATGGTAAACAAGCTTCTTAATATTGAAAGGGTTAGTGAATAAAAACCTGATCATACCCTGCTGAAGCTTTATCAAACCTCCGACGGCATTCCTACATTGTATGGCCAATTATTCATTTCTATGAAACAATTAATAATATAAAAATACCTTACCCACATTTAATCCTTAATAAAATACCTATTAGGGACATTATTACGTTCCTGACTATATGGATGTAACATCTTTTTTTATGAAAAAAGTAATATCCCTTGCTGTTTGCCTTTAATGCTATACTTTACTTTTGCAAAAGTGCATGTTGTCGAGTGTCACCGGCGTATGATTATATAGCTATCCTTGAAGATATGTCTAAGTTAGTAGTGCAGGATATCATTTCAGCATCAAAATATATATGTTATATTTTATAAAGCATATGCATTCTTAGGTCCACTATAAGTGCATCATCTCCAAAGAAAAACTACCTTGGCATTTTGTATGTCCACATTGATGAATTGCATCAGCCTGTTACTCAGCATATGTTCTACCTGCTTTGTCAGAGAAATAAAGTTATTTGCCTTGCCTCTATCTTCACAAAAGCATAAGAACCATCAAGGCATCAACAAAATCATAACTTTTAGGGATATCAATTGAATTGGAAAGAACATTTAGGTTGTCCAATCCATCATTGCTCCCTTCATTTGCATTGTCAACCATACAAACCGCATGAATGTAATACAAGAATAAACTGTTCTTCCCTAGCAGTCATTCCTCAACTGTAAAAATAATTTGTAAAGAAAAAATGTACAACTGAAATGCAATATGCCCTTTAGTACTTTTGGTACATGCACAGAAATAGATTTATCTATCTCAGGTAGAAAAAAGTACACTGATTAAGCAAATAAAACATAGCAAATGACTGCCGCAACAATGAATGCTAGGCCAGCTGCAGCCAAATAGATTTTTTTTAGAAGAAAAATCAACAAGATATTACAAAATATACCTCGGATTAGGGTGACAATTCATGTCATGTCATGTTAACCGTGGCATAAACAGGTATGTCATTTGGGTCAATAAAAATAATATGAGATAACATAAAAATAATTATTTGTTTTCTTAAAAAAGTATAAGGTGTAAAATTAACTAACCTCTTCAAAGAATTAACAAAAGTTATTAATATTTTTTTAAATGAATTATCATCTACACTAGTTAATCTGTGTCAACCTATTTATATATTTGGATTGTATCAAGTCACATTCGGATTTTATCTCGTTAATCGTATTTTTTAATCTTCTTGGGTTGTGTTATCAAGTCATGTCTAATATTGTCCATATACTACTGTTATCATAATCATTTTTAAGTTCATATGTTCACATGGAGATGAATAATGCTCTAATGAAGCACTTTAGGATTTGGTTTAGGGATGAGTTCAGTAAAGCCCGACCCAGGTGTCAGGCAGTACAAACACCAGCAGTTTGCACAAAGGTCATGAGATGCACTACCTCATACCAAAAGGCTTGTAATAAGAAGGAAAAGAAGAAGAGAACCTAAAGGCGTACTTAGGTCTTCGAAGGCATTGAAGACACTACTACCAAGGAGGAAAACAAAAGGAAGACACGCTACAGATCTCATCTTGTTTGTCTCTTGTTAGTCTTGAAGTGAAGGGGAGAAGCTAGTCACTACTCTATAATTGGTTTCAAAAATTTCAACATAGATGAGGGGTGTTCATATTGACCTATTCCATGTATTAGTTGACCAACATAATGATAAGTTTGATCATGCTGTCAAGCAAGAAATGCTTTTCTATACCTTACACTGAAAAGTCATATGGGCAAAAGGAGTATTCAAAAGGAGTATTCAGGCCCTCAACAATAGAGAGATTGACACTCTTGTCGTATAAGAAAAATGCACTTCATACAACTTGTCATTTAATTAGTTTATATAATTCATAACTTTGCACTTGGAGGAGTAACTTAAGATAATCAATATGTGAAACCAAGATCTAAGTCTAATAGATGAGTTGATAATGGACATCAAGATGCAATTCACTTACATCACATATTGAGACAAGTTACCTTTGTGTGGATGATGAGAGAATAATTTGATTTCAATGGGTTGATTAAATTGAGATGTGGCAGCTAATGGATTTGTATCATTTGGTTACATCCTGGAACTCATGAGGTGATCATCAAGTGCAGCGAAACCAAGCGACAATGCACCTTATGCATCAAAGAAGTATGTTGCACGAAGCTCCCGCTAATGCAGGTCCGGGAGGTTTATTGTAATAGCCTTACCTTGCTTTGCAAGAGGCTATTTCGGATCAATTACATAAAAGATTAACCAAAATAGAGTTAGACACATTAAATTAGATGACTCCTCACGTGTAATGATGGTGGAAGTTGAGAAGAGCAAAAGTGTTATGGAGCCTCACTTTGGAATTTTCTAATGAAGGGTGAAGCTATATTCAACGTTGAGAATATTTACTATGTCTACATAGGCGAGCACAAAACACAAAAAAATATTCAAGTGTCTTGCATACGTATGGGAGTCTGCACTCAAATGGCCAGGTCTAGCACCTAGGCATTGTAGCCTAGTGTTAGGCTGCATAAACTTAGCTACGACCTAAAGAAGGGCATATGAGGGGGCATGTCCCAAACATTTCCAATCGTTATCATTCCATTTTTAAGGAGGGATCTCTATATAATTTTACAAAACTAAAGTTCTACCTATTGGGTCCAAAAGAAATTTAGATATCTCCACAATGGCATGATATTGTCCACTTTGGGCCTAAACCCTTGTGGTTTTGCTCTTGGGCTCTACCCAAAATGCTTTATGCCAATGGAGATATCTTTCTCTTATAAAGTCATGATCTTTCCCATGCATTTTCAATGTAGGACTATATTTGCAACCTTGCAACCCAACAATCCCCCTTTAAACAAAGGACACAGGCCCCCTCAAGAGGAAAGTCTATCCGTTTGATGTCCGATTCTCGACCCACCGGAACTTCCTTGCCCTCGGTCCAACTGACCTACTAGGACTTCCTTGCCTAGCCGTAACTAGAACTCCCTGCCCCTCGGTCCAACATACCTACTAGGACTTCTTTGCCTAGCCGCAACTAGGATTTCCTGCCCCTCGATCCAACATACCTACTAGGACTTCCTGCCCCTCGGTCCAACCGACCTACTAGGACTTCCTTTTGCCTAACCGCAACTAGGACTTCCTATCCGGTGTCTGGTCCTCTTGATTCGGACATGGGATCCTCTATTTCCTTTGTTCGAGGTCAATATTCTACCAACATGGTTCGATTGGATCATGACTTTTATGCACAGTCGGCGGTTAGTCATTCTGGCAATCCGGGCTCTGATACCAATTGTTAGGTGTAAAAGAAATTTAGATATCTCCACAATGGCATGATATTGTCCGTTTTGGGCCTAAACCGTCATGGTTTTGCTCTTGGGCTCTACCCAATAGGCCTCATACCAATAGACATATCTTTCTCTTATAAACTCATGATCTTTCTCATGTATTTTCAATGTGGGACTATGTTTGCAACCTTGCCTTGCAACCCAACACTACCCTTTAGACTTGTAAAAGTTGCAACAAGGCAGCAAGATGTGTGTATAAACAATGGGAAAAAATTTTGAACCGTGCTGACCGAAACGGACGGTTTTTACCATTCCGCCCGCCGACCCGCACTGGCACCAACCCAGCACCGGCCGGCGACGCCGCAGCAGCGCCGGAGTGGTGTCGCGACGCCCGCGGCAGCGCAGAAAGGGCATCGCGGTCACGGGCGTGGCGATGCGAGGATTCCGGC
>JBAMIB010000044.1:3218050-3239826 GCA_037177415.1 Kaempferia rotunda | reverse complement strand
AGAGAGACCAGTGGTAAGATATTGGTTCCCCTCCTTTACCTGTGTTTTTCCTGTCATTCTCGATACTTTGTCATTTATTCTCAATGTATCAATTTTTTATTGTAATTTCATCGTATTTCATGAAAGTAATTCAATTTCATCATATTACATATTCATACTTTGGTTGTTCTTTCTCTATGCTTTGTTGACATTGTTTTATGGAGGTATCGCCCCAGAACTGCAATTCATGATCCGGGAAGGGAGATGTCACTCCACTTGGCAACGGAAGGGAGAGGTTTCTCCCTTCCGCTGCTCCCTTTGCGGCAATGATCAACTTCTGTGGTAAACACCACCACTTCGACAACGCCTGACACCTGCTCAACAAAATGCACGCTTTGGGAATCACCATCACCAACCAAACATTTTCTATCTTGATCTACCAATATGTTTGTGTCGATCTCCTAAACGATGCCGCCGAGGCTTTGCTCAACATGTTTTTTTTTTCCAAATATTTTTTATAATTTTAAAATTTCTATATATATATAAGAATAATCTTTTTTTTTCTTGATGACTAAATTTGACGGAACTGTTAGAAAATAACTTATAAGATATTATTAAATTATAAAATTCATAAATTTCTATAAAATAATCTATAAATGTCTGTAAAAGTCATGTAAAAAAATTTATAAAACTCCATAGAATTCTTTTCACAACTCTGTGCAATTTTATAAATATCAATACAAATCTATCAACTCTATAAAAATCTATCACTAAAAATAAATTAATGAAAATCGTTAAATCTCTAGATTGAATACACCCCCCTTAGTGAATAAAATGATGAGTTTAAAACTATTTGATAGATGCAAAATTACTCGAGCAAAAATCATAAAAAAAAAGTTATCATTACAAGAATACCCTATCATGTCAAATTTCATTATTCTGAATTTAGGACGTCTACATTCATATGTAAATTCACTTATATATTAGTTCTAACTCATCTACAACTTATATATTTGTTTTGGATTAAAAATATTACATGAGTAATAATGTTAAAAAACTGTTTTATTTTATTTTATTATGTTTTATTTTAATTTGTTATTCATATGTATATATATTTAAAAATGATAAAATATCAATTTACTATTTATTATATATTCAAGAAAATATCCATTAACTATGTCCAAACCAATACACCCATACTCACAGTTTAATGCATAATCACGATTCCATAATCTAGCTCCAATGACGAGCCCGTAGGCTCTGCAATAACGCATTCCTGGCTCCTGTCGCCGCCTGAAACGCTCCGTTTACGCTCTCCCTCAGCTTCTCCAACGACGACGCCAATTCCTCCGCCGCTCTCGCCACTGTTGCAACCACTCCGTCTCCGACGTCCTCCCGTTCGACCCCCCTCGCCAATGTCCCCACCTCCGCCTCCACCGCTGCCAACTCCAACGGTAGTGACGCTCCTAATCGGTCCGAAACGACCGCCGCGACCTGATTGAACGGCTCCGCCCACGGACAATCGCAGGAAACCCGCATCTCGCCTATTTGCGATTTACCCTCTCTTCCGCCGAGCGCCACGACCGCCGCCACCATCACCAGGCGCGAAACCTCCTCCGCCGCGTACGTCACGCGGCGGCGAGCGTCAGACTCCACGCACCGAGGGGCCATTCGATGGATCAGATCGCCGGCAGAACGGCCGATCTCGCGGCTCGGGATGTTCTCCCACTCCGCGACCGCCTTCCGTGCGCAGTGGAGCTTGCTCTCTGGACGATCGTCGTCGTGGGCGTCCTCATCGGGGGTCAGGAAGCGGAGGGCGAGCCTGAGATAGAGGAGACGGCGCTCCACTCGCGCGATCTCAGCGGAGACGGCGTTACAGGCGTCAAGTAACGCGACGCTGGAGTCGAGATAATCGACATCGGAGTCGAGGGAGTCGGAGGCAACCAAGGCGGAGGCGTCGGATAGGGTGAGGGAAAGCACGCGGAGGGCGCTTGCGATCCAGAGGATGGGCGTCCCCGGGGATTCGCAGGGAACCGGGAGGAGAGAGCGGAGGCGGAGAGCTAGGGTTTCCTCGAAGAGGCGAGACGAAGCGGAGGAAGAGGGCGACTCGAACATGGAACTCGGATGGGAGGAGAGGAGCGAATCGAACCACTTGATTAAACCAGAACAGGCCATTAGTAAGTAATCTATTTTCCGGTTCGGGTCAGGATCCATCTATTTAAATAAACAACGCAAAGGCGCAATACCCTTGAATTACTATTTAATTACTACGTTGCCACGAAGAGAAACAATATAAAAGATAACAAATAATGGCGATTCGGTATTTTTGTAGAATTCAAAGGGTAAATAGTCTGTAAAACCGCGGCGAGTCGTGTCTGCACAAATGGATAAGATTGGGGTCAAACTCTTCGGGGGTTTGGATTTTGACTTTGACGTTGACCTAGATATGGATAAGGTGAAAAAATAGGTGAAATACACGTAAAGGATAAGGCCGAAGACCGGTGACCTGAGAGAGTTTTAAATTGCCTTGCTGGGAGGAATACGTTTGCTTGCAAGGCTCCCCAAACAAAATAAATAAATAAATATTAAATCAAGTAATTTTAAATATAGGGCGTTCGATCATTTTGTATATGTGGATAAATTAGAAAGTATTCATTCAGAAATTCATTATCTTATAGATGTATATTTTATTTAGAAAAAAAAATCTTATTATTAAATTATATTTGTCATGAATAACAACTTAATTTCCTTCCGTTCACTGTGTCCCCTGGTGCGCTTGCATGTCATAAATTAAGGATTAAATTATCGTTCGATCAATGTCAACAAATATCATTGGGATAAGATGAGCAATGATATTGATACATTTATTTACCTTTATTTATCTAGTCAATAGATTAATAAATTCAAAATTAATTATGTACAGCTATTTTATTAAATTAGTTTTCAATAGTATTTATGAAGATTATTAAATAAAACGAAACAATTTAAATCCAGATGATTATGTTATGGCCCAGCCCATTTAACCCTGAGGACCCGAACCAAATTCGGCCGATTTCAGAACCCTAAGCCCACCGGTTCGCCTCGCACCATCGCCGTCGTATCTACCGCCTCCGCCGCCCGGCTCTCCGTCACCCACCGAGAATCCATGAATTCGCACTGGGAATGGATTCCCTCTTACAAAGTCTTTCCTGCTTCTGTTTCTCTTCTCTCATCCTTCGCTAAATCCTCTTTGATTACCTCCATCCGCTACGCCTTCGACCTCATCGCCCTCTGCTCGCTCTATACAACTGATTCTCCGATATTGAATGCCTCATCAAATCCCGCAAGTCAGTGGCCTCATTTTGGGATCCTTAATATCGCGTCGCTTATTATCTCCTATGGTGCCGCCGGCATCTTCCAGCACGCTTGTATATGGAACGGAGTATCTGAATTTGGTATTCAATGAGAAGCTGGTCAGGGAGATGCAGCAGGGATTGAACCTGGTTTGTATCATCTATGCTTATCTCACTGCTACCATTTCAACGCCGGCTAATGCGGTGTGCACTGGAAACTGCAAATATGTACCAGATTTGCTTGCTTATTTGTTCCAGAATGAGGATATCTGCATGCGGCTGGATAGCTTGAGGCTGAATAAAGTGCCAAATTTTGAGACGGCGAAGCAATCTGAATACAGCTGAATTTGAACTAATGTGTCATCGCTTTTGAAGTACAATAAGTCAAGGTACAATGCTACACTACCATGTATTTGACTAAGGATTTAGCCACCAAAATTAGCACTATTTTATTTTTTAATTGCTGCTGAAGTATCAGTTTCTTACATTTCTATGTATTATTTAAACCCAATAGTTAAGTGTCACACAGCGATGCTAGTTTATTGATTGTTTGCTAGATTTGATGAGGCATCATGTTTCTTTAGGATGGCTTAAGATGATAATGTAGTTTATCAATGGATATAATACGTTCTTTACTTTAATTTAAGGTCAATAATTTGGAGTGCTATGAATGTCTTTGCTTTTTGAGATAGCAGTAAAAGTATATTTTTGGACCAAAAAAGATGGCTATGTTGAGAAGGAGATGGGCTTTTGAGATGGTTGACGATTTTTTACATGTTTATTAGATGCAAGTTGAACTATAGGCAACATCAAGATTCAAGACATGGATCAGAAGAAATGTATTTGTATCAACCTCTATGTTTCTCCATTTTGGGGTTGTTACATGGATCTTTTTTGCACGAACGCAAGAGTATAGTATATTTCAAAAAAGAAAAAATGTATATAATATGTCCCTTCTCATCATCCCAATACAAATCCAAGCAAAGACTCTTTCGAGCACCATCTAAGATATACAAGTATCAAAAGAGAAGATGCAAAAAGGAAATGTCTATAGTGCTTAGCAGCAACAACAAAAGCTCCATCACATCTCACCATATGATCATCATTCACACAGGTCATGCCACCTGCTTTCAGAAACCAGTAAGTAGATTTCTACTTCAAACACAGTCCGTATCAGATGCCTGGTGCAGAGCATTCCAGCCCATCCAGCAGCACAACTCAGTCCAGCCATTTCAATCAGGAGGCAGTAACCTTCAATTTGATTCCCATCCTCCAGCAGCATCATGATAGACAACACAACCATTTTTCTTAAGTATCAGTTTGACCATTTAGCATTAAGACAGCATCAACTTACTTCCCTAAGCCTAGACAATGGCAGAAAAATCAATCTTTAGGAGTCTCTGCATCCATTACAGAAAACTTCTATTAAGGAATTCCAGCTAAGTCTTCACCTATATGTGGTAAATGTATTCCTTAAAAGACAGCTTGTTCTGACATCCCTTCAATTTAAAATATAGCCATGCTTTGAGGAAAAGCTGCTTTTAGGATTCATCATAAGCTTCAAACACCCCCACGCACACACCATCAATGAAAAGCTTCATTAATAACATTGTACTTCATGTGAGGATATATCACTAGTAATATTGAGCTTTGTATAAAATTATTGTTGAAAAATTTTCATCCTGATCTTTGAAAAAAAAAAGTGTGGAATCTTCCTCATCACCAAGATCTTCCTATTCTTGTTATTTGCGGTTAGTTTTCCATATTTTTTGTTTGAACTCGGGCATGATGGACAATGAACTGATATTTAGGTCTCAGTGCCTAGAATTCATTATGGATAGTAAAAAAAAAAGAGTCAATGCCGATTAGCAAATAGTTGCTGAGAAGAGTTCTATGCCAGTGGATTTTCTATTTGTCTTGCTCATTTGCTTTGGCGAACTACTCCAATTTATGCAGTCCTATTTACTAGCTGATGAAGTATTTGATATATTATTTTTAATAATCCTGGTGTCCGGACTTTGCTTGACTAATCATGGAGGTTGATGGCTTTCCTCCTAGTTTGCCTATTGGGTAAAACTGAAGCATAACTTATGCGAACTTAGAAGTTAACTTCCAAAATATTCGTAAGTATTTGATATCTTGATGGGATCAGAACTTGCTAGCTACTTATCAGAATCTCTACTTTTTGTTTGTTCATTTTTTTCCCGTACAGGTTGCCTCTTTATTTTATTTAGTCATGCTTATCTTTCTGATGAAAAATAGCTGTATTTTCTTCAAATGAAAAATTCGTGCTAAGTTTATAAATTGGTGTTCATGCGTGTTAAACCACATCACACAATAATTTCTTTAATGTAATGATTCAGTGCCTTCTCTACAGGCACAGGAGTTATCCATTTGGCAGGCGAAACAATGTCATGACATGAGCAGAGTTGAGCCAAATGGAAAAGGAAAATAAGGAGCAGGTGAGCAATGAGTGCCACTGACAAATTTATTAGCCATCTTTATGGAAAGCTCTTTCTTCTCAAGTTTCTCAAATATCCATCTAGATGTGGATAGTTTCTTCCTCCTCTGGATATTGATCTGCACTTTACAATGGGTTGTTCAACTGCTCGGCTTTGTCCTTGTGGTCTTTCTGTTCTTTTCTAAACAGTGATTCCTTCGTCCACTATTAAGTGATGAGTTCATCTTGGCTTTATCCTGGTGTACTTTTCATCTTTCAGGATTAGTCTTTGTATTCTGTATCTGGATTCTGTGGGCCAGAAATAGAAGCACAGGATAAGATCATGCAACTTGTTTCATGTGTGTGAACCTGTGAAGTCTTGAGGTAATCTCGGGCAACTTGTGACCTCGCTATTATTCAATTTTTTCATGGAAATGACTTTTATTCTCACAGGTCATTTTTTTGTTGCAAACATCAAGAAATTCAAGTATAAAAGTATGTTGAGGCTCCCTCATTTATGAGAGTTTGCCACATTTCTATTGATGATTATTTGCAACATTTTATTCTCAAAACGGACCCCCAAAAAATTAAGAAACAAGAAGTGCATCAATCTGAGCTACATCTGTAACCTCTAGCTAAGCACATTAATAATCATTGTGCACCTGCTGTTTTTATTGGCAATAATCTTCGGGCACGGTCTCTTTCAAGCAAGCCTTTGAGCACGACCATCTTCTTGTACTCCTTCGAGTTCAAGTCGATCTCTTCATTTCCTCCTTTGTCATTTCCAGTGGCATTTTCCTTTTGTATTGGAGCACGAAGCCGAGGGAAGACATATAGCCAAGTGCATAAGCAAATAATCACAGTAATCCAACTAACCACCAACAACAGCGTCAACACCATCACAATGATCATCAATAGCCCAGACAAGGGTTCATGATCGTCGACACCTTTGCAGCTCTCTTGACACTCGGATGCCTGAAGTTCAAGCGAGCTAGGATAGACTACTCGAGTGCCGACTTTGGTCCTGTCACGAATCCGATAAACCTGTGGGGGTTCAGCCTGCATCTTGTACCTGGAAGCCACTCGGTGTACTTGTGAATTCTGAACTCTCGGTTTGGTTCGACTTCCGACGGGTGCTCGTCGGAAACGGTAATGGCTCCGGTTTCTCCCTGACCCTTCCCCTTCCCCTTCCCTTTCCTTGTCATAACGCTAAAGCAAAATAAGAAAGTTCACACACATAAGTAAAATCCATAAAGCAAAACAACAAGCACATTCCCACAAACTCAGATCAAATCCTTTGTCCTATAAAATTTTCTATTTCCGTGTCCAACTCATCGTACCGGCGGCTATCTTTCTGAGTTCACCTTCCTATGCTAAACTTATTCTTAGTATCAAATTATCACACCACATAAACGGGGGAAATGGCATGGAACATGTACGGCCGCCTTGCTTTCTTTTGGATGTATCTAATTACAGTGGATCAAACACGGCGTTTACTTGTCTAATTCAATTGATCGCGACAAATGCAAATTCAAAGCGAAACCCTCTTTCTTTTGGTTTTTTCTTCTCAATATTTTTCACAGAGTGAAATTTAATTCACTGGTTTGGAAAAATTAATATATGTGTATATATATATAATGCAGCATGTAAGCATGATAGAAGTCAGTCTTTACCTCGAGGAACCAACGGAGGAAACTGCTGTTGACAGGTTTGGTCTTCTTCTCCTTTGGCTGGATGCCGGCGGCGGCTGTGACAACGGCGGTCTCTAGCATCGTCTTATTCTTCGGCACAAACTTATGCGACCTGGCAGTCTCCGGCAAGGGGGATAAGCCAAAGCAGGAGAGGAAATTGGATAGAGAACGGCTTCTCTTCTTCCCGGCATCAATAACTGCCATTGATGCACAAATTGGAAGGAGGAAATATGTTATGGATGCATGATGGATCTTTCCATGACGATCGAAGGGTGGTTGTGAAGAAAAGAAATAAGGAAGAAGAAAAACGATTAAATTTGTTTAAATTGAAGAAAATTGAATGGAGAGGGAGAGGAGAGGGAGAGGGAGGCAACAACTGCCAATAACAGGCGCAGTTTAGGGTCTTCGCCGGTACGTCGTCTCTCTTATCCGTGAACTACGACTTTGATTAGCAGATACTTTTCACTCTCCCCCTTCTCGAAGTTTATGAACATTTACATAAAAGTGCACCAATTTGTGATATATGTCAATCGCGTCATCAATACATTAATAGAAAAATGAATTTGAGACAGAGAATATAGATGTTGAAGCCGGCATGACGTTTATCAGTTTATGAACCTCAGGGGTCTAAAAACAAAATTACTAAATATTAGGGGCATTTTGAAAATCCGGCACTAAATGGCTCGAAACGAATTCTATGTCAAACTGGAAATTGTTTTTCATCTACGCAATCGATTCATTTAACGTGGAAATCAATTTAGGAATTAAATAATCAACAAAGTTGGGACGACCAAAATGAATTCTAAATATATATATTCATTCAAATATAATTACAAATTCTTCTTATTAAATAAAAATCAATTCCTACGACAAGCAAACCTACGAGTTAATTAAAAGGGGGAAGATGGCAACTGTTTGTTAGCCAAGAAGGATCGAACGAGCTGCCGTGCCTGTCTCGGCCTAAACGTCGGGACCTCGTGGCCGGCGCCCCGGACAGTGACGAAGGTGAGCCCTTGATCGTACACGATCCTCCATCCGCCGACCTGCTGTCGATCGTACCACGGCGTCCACTCTTGCACCGTTATGAGGCCAAGTTTTCTGAGCGTGTACCGCGTGGCCGTCACCGGAATCCTGCCATCGGTGTCGCCGCTGTAAACCCAAATCCTGACGCCTCCATCGACGAGCTTGCGGATGACCGGAAGAATGGACGCCGGCGAATCGTTCCACTCGTTGATCGCGTCACTGTCGTCGCACGTAATTTATTAATTAAACTTAATTAGTTGCTTGCCAGCTGATCAATTAAATTCGATGAACAGAAGAGAGAAAATTCGTCACCTGCAGTGACTCCAACTGTAAGGAATTCTCCCAGATACATTGGCGTGCAAAGCTTCCTGCACGTCCCTCCTGTTGAAGTACGCTTCGGTATAATAATACGCGCAAGGATCGTACCCTGCCGGCTTCCGGTGCCATTGGCTCTGCAATCCAAACAGAATATATCGAAGTTAATTACATGTCAATCGCTTCGGAAAATTAAATTCGATGTTTCTGACGATATGTCTTTACGTGTCTAGAGGCGTGTTTAGGGGCGACTCCGGTGATGAAGTGGCGATTCCTGGTGGAGATCCCCGAGGTGCCGGCGGCGGAGTCGACGCAGTCCGGCGAATACAGACTGTACATGTCGATGATGTCGTAAACTGCGAAGTAGTCGTCGAGCGCCGCATTGCAAGCGTCCGTGGGGGTTTCGTCGCTGAAGTTGCAGCTGGTCTTCACTTCGCGGTACACTTTGTCGGAGATGACTGCGTGGTCCCAGGCGTAGTCGATCATGCCGGTTTGATCCGTGTCGTCGTCCAGCAAGGCGTTCCCGATCTGCAGAGCGTGTCGAGAAAAACTGAAACGGTTAGTGATCTGTAGCCGAGCATATATCTTCGAGATGACTGAGCGGGAGGAGAGAGTCCGGCCGACCATGAAGCCCTTGAAGTTGATGAAATTCTCCGGCGAAGCGCGTTTGTTTTCGTCGAAGATTTTCTCGGAGAGTTGCGGCACGTAGTGCCCTGCGTAGCTTTCTCCGGCGATGAAAAAGTCGTGAGATTTGAACTGGGGGAATCTCTTGAACCAGTTGACGAGAAAGTTGTAAGAATCTTCAGCTGTAATCGAAACGAACGTAACTTAGTCGATGTAATCTATTGGATTAATGATTGGAATTACGATTGTTGTTTTGCAATTTTTTTACCAGTGAACTTATCTCCGAGATTGTTCAAGTCGGAGCTTGTGTTCGTGTAAGAAAATCCTACTCCGACAGGGGACTCGATGAAGAGCAAGTTGGCCTCTGAAATTGTGAAATAAAAATCAGTTTTTTGTTCTTGTTTGATTCATCTTCTTAATTTTTCCCAAAAAAAACAAATTAAATCAAATAATCATTGCCTTTGTTCCAGGAATGTTTGTTCAGTATGAGCTCTGGCACGCCCTTCTGCGTGAGAAAGGGCCCTAATTCCTCTGCCTCTCCGTAGCCAATGGAAGAACAACCAGGTCCTGCAAATAAAATTAAGAGTATTTTGTTAGTTTATATATATTTACGATTGATATGATTAAACAAATGTAAATGACATAGAATTCAAAGAGGAGTATGAGGAATGTAGTGCCTCCGTTGAGCCAGAGGAGGACTGGCTTGTCGGCGGCGTTGTCGGCGGCCTCGAAGAACCAGTAGAAGAGCGCCCGGCCGTGGCTCTCGTTCACATTCACGTAGCCAGCGAACTGGCGGAAGCTCACCGGCGGTTGGCCGGGGAGCCGCCCCACCTGATCGGCTTGCTGCTGACTCGCCGCCGCCGCCTCCGCTCTCAACTCTCCAGCAAAATTACAAGTAAAAGAGCACGACAATAACAAGAAGAAGACGATCAATGGAGAAGAAGAAGAGAATTCCATGGTGCAAACAGATACAAAGAACACAGTGATTGCCAATATTTATAGCGTCTGGGAGAATTTAAATATTGTTTTAATTATATCTATTAATCATTGTAAACATTAATTGGAAGGATAAAAACGTTAGTAAATATTTGGAAACTGGATAAAAATATTGCATTCCATGATTATTACTTCCAATTTTACTTTCTAAACATTTAATACGGATAATTGCCACTTTAGTTTTTAATTTAATCATATTTTACTACGTACGTATGGATTAGACTGTATTGTTTTTAATATTATGTTGCAAGAAAACTTCAACGCTACGCGTATTGCCAGTTTATTTGAATTAAATATTGTGTTGATCTTATATTCGGCCATTTATTTTTATTTTTATTTGCTATTTGTTTTAATATCTAATAGACCTTGAATTCACTATTTTAATTGGGCGAAAAAAATAAAAAGGGCGATCATTTTCCATCGAATAGGTGTCCTATGTTAATTTTTTTTATCAAGCAAGAAGAGCGTGCTATTCCTTTAAAAATTATATAGTTATCATACTGTCTATTTCTTACCTAAATCTTGAATTAGTCAGGCGTGTTGTGACAATTATGAATAATAGCTATACTTCCGTAGCTATTACAGTTGAGCTGTCATACTATTGTAGCAATTACGATTTAATAATTGTGACAACATACAAATATATTTTTAAGACTAAAATTATTCAAAGTCCTGAAAATGATTTAAACGGTATTTTTTTTAATCTGAAACCTGACCTTTATATGGATTACACCTATAATCAATCGTAAATCTCTTAATGAGCTTTTGATTTGATATATTATGTGTTATATATGTCTGCTATAATGTTAATGCTAAATTCTAAACTTTAAGAGATCATAATTTTTTGACTCGTGTTGAACGGACATACAATATGAATGTTAAATCTTAAACTTTGAGAGGTTATAATTTTTTATTCCAATGGAACCAT
The DNA here is from genome assembly GCA_037177415.1 of Kaempferia rotunda. Taxonomy (NCBI): domain Eukaryota; kingdom Viridiplantae; phylum Streptophyta; class Magnoliopsida; order Zingiberales; family Zingiberaceae; genus Kaempferia; species Kaempferia rotunda. Next base: position 3,228,498 of record JBAMIB010000044.1, on the reverse strand, counting down.
GTGAATCATAATATATCAAATATAGTTCATATCTCTAAAATTGATTAATGGGTGAAACTCATAATGACTAAATTTCAAGCTTAAAAAAATATTGTTTAAATTATTTTTGAAAATTTTTAATAATTTTACTTTTTAAAATATTGTAACGAATAAAAGAAGGTAAATCATTAGTGACTACCAGTCATTAGTTCAAATAGTCAAGACGTGGAAGAGTTTATGCTCGAACGTGCCAAGTTTCAACCTTTAAATCCAATTTAGTAACCTTTCATATTTTAACTATCGCACCGTCCTGAGAAGTCTAACTATGCAATAACTATGATAATAAAAGATATATAATAATAAGAATGAGTTGCTATGCCGATAATTAAATAATTATATATGAATTGAGATCCCTGAAAAATCAAAATAGGTCTCTATATGATTCCAAAAAATAGGACCCTCGTGACTTTTGCCCGATTAATTTTGCCATTACCACCTGCACTTCCGATATTGTGGGGAAAGGTGACAATACATAATTTAGAAGGTGCTTTTACCCAAAATAATATATATTGGCGCAAATACTGATATACTCAGGGACATGCACGTAAAGTGCCGCCAACCGTTCTCTAGATATTTAATTTCCATTGTTAGTCGACCAACAGTTGACGTGGCTATCCTATTCGGCTGCCACTGATCTACCTTCGTCACTGTCCAGAAATCAATTGATTTTACCGGTGGGTCCCACTTCTGAGATACCGGTGAGATGTGAGAGGGAACTACTACGTAGGAATTAAAAATATCAAACAGAATCATATTTGAATTTTAAATTTTATTCACTTAAGTCCATTTTAAATTTAAATTGCACTATGAAAGCATCTAATTTAATTTCCTAAATTATTAAATTGTTATTTGTTAGTTCATATAATGAAACAATAATGTCCTCTCGGGACGGTGTGATGGTTAAGACATGGTAGATTGCCACATGAGGTCAAGAGGTCGAAACTCGACATGCCCGAGCATATACGTCCCTCATGTCTTGACCATTTGCATTAATGGCTAGTAGTCATCCGTGATTTACCTCCTACGTGTTGGCATGGAGCCGTAAATGAATTGAATGCTCACTAAGGTTATGTTTGGTAAGATGTAATCAGCCTTATAATATAATTCAGATTACATTACAAGGTTGATTATTTTGTTTGATATCAACTAAGCACTGTTCGATCGAGGTCACAGGATATTTTTGTCATTTTACAATAATATAAATTACATTCCTTATAAAAAATAATGGATACCAAACAAAAGATGAATTATATACAATTTTTTCACCAAACATAGTAATGTAATCTTAATTACATAACATTACATTACAAATTTGATTAAATTACAGGCTGAATTAAATTACAACATACTAAACACAGTCTAATAATTTTAGTGTTCGATTTATAAAAATTTATTTATATTCGTTTAACATATATAAGATCAATTAAATGAATAAATTTAAACAACTTGTTAAACTAAACAAACAAACTTAAACATGTATATGTTCAACTCGTTAATATTGGTGAACAATATTTTTAAACAATGTTCATGAGCAATATTTTGTAAATAATATTTATAAAATTTGTTTATCAAATTTAAAGAAAATTTTAAACTTAATAAATAAGTTTATATTATTAAGCTCCTAATCAAATAAATTTAAAATGTAAAAGTTTTAGATAATCAAATAAATTTGAATTGAAAATTTGAGAACATCTAAATAAATTAAATTCAAATTCATAAAAATAATCCAACATAAGTTTAAATAATCATTTTAATACTTTAATTTATTTTAAGCTCAACTCAATCGGACTTAATTATCTTATAAAATAAATTGGAATATCATAAAATTTGATTAAGCTTAGCTTGTTTGAAACGATTTGAGGAAAAAAATTAGGTGGAAATACGACGATGGCAAATACCGAGGGGCAATTTGAAAACTGAAGCTAAATTATGGGGCGAAATGACTTTTTTACATTAAAAAAAAGTTAAAATGAAAAAAAAGGAAAAACTCAAAAAGGACCGTTGCGTGGGTTGTGTTCATTTCTAACTCAGGAGTGCTGCCGAATCGGAGGAACGGCCTAGGGCGATCGATGGGGGAGGCGGCCATGGAGGTAGAGGTCGAGGGAACGGACTCCGTCCTACTCCCGGAATCGTCTGTTCCTCATTCCTCATCATCTTCGGAGCCGGAGAAGGCGGAGATGACGATCTCTTTGCCTGAAGAGGCCGATGGAAACCCCGACCTCCCCCCGTCGGACCTAAATCCTTCTTGGTTCACTCCCAAGAGGTACGATGCCGTCCCAGTTTCATCCCGTATCTAGTTCCTGTGGATTTCTTGCCCCTGCCTCATTGTTCCTAGGGTTTCGTTTCGATTCTTTTTCTTCTGTTTGAAAAATAGGAACAACATTATCTAGAGTTTCTAGTATCTTACTTCTACGGAACTGTATAATGATTGTGAATTGACGGCTGGCGGAATTGGCAATGTAATATGACAGAAATGTGATTTTTTTTTGTTAAAGAGAAGCACTTTCCTGTTTAGCATACGATTGGTTGGTTCCGCTGAACTGTCAATGGTTTCTTCTAGTGTATTTTTGGTCATTGAAACTTCTCGAATCTGTATTATTTCAACCATAATTACATATGAGATATTGCATTTTGCTCTGTTCGTGTCGGCCATGGGCAACAGCAGAGTAAATCTACATTGTAGATGCAGATACGCCATCAATCCTGCCCAACCAAACTGTCGGTGAAGGGGACAGTATCCTTCTTAGCTCATTTACCCTTCATATGCTGGAAGATGTTCTCCATGTCACTCTTCTTAAGGTTTGACAAGAACAAGATAGGGTCAGTGCCACAAGATGAGCACAACTGTGGTATTGTACTAATTACCAGTGAGTTAGAATGGTGAAGGGGCATGTGTATCTTTATTTTCCATCCCCACACCCTAGGCGACAATGGTGTGGAATAAGGTGGAATAGAAATGAAAATATTATTGAGACATATTAACATTGTTAATTCTACATCAATCTTTCAGGATGCCAACCATCTCTCAGTCGGTGTCGGCTGTAACAGATATTGCTTAGGTATTGGGTTCGAAACCTGCCTTCTAAAAAAAAGTGGGGGCGTGACCGCGTGAGAGAGGATGGAAGACAAACCTTTTACTAGGAATCCTTCGAAGAACGAAAAACATAGAGAGATTCTTTATGTAAATGAATCGTCAATACAGATGCAAGGTCTTGGTTGTTAAGAGTTATTATCTACTAGGAGTTAATATATATTTTATGTGTACTTCAAGGCTGTTAGAGTTATTATCTACCAGGAGTTAATATATGTTTTATGTGTACTTCATGGCTGTTAGAGTTATTATCTACTAGGAGTTATTCAATGGTTTCGCGGCGTCCTGGTGGGTGGGGGCATCCACTTCCTCCTCTCTTGTTGCACAAGCTTTTGATGTCTCCTTAATATTTCCACCTCCTTTGACTTTGAGTGGAAAAAAAAGCGAAGCGCTAGCCACTAGTGCCATTGCCAACTTATCCCAGGATCAACACGGAGGAGGTAAATCACGGTAATTGAAGAGGCAAGTGGATGAGGGGGTGAGTTATACAGGGTGCAGGGATTTACGCCCCACCAACCCCGAGACTCGATCCTTCGACCTCAAGTGGTAAATTGCCATCCACTTACCACCTCAACTATGCTCATGGGGGCACCTCCTCTGACTACAAGCTCGACAGGAAGGTTGTCGTCCATTGTAACATGATGCTCAATTCTATCATCATGTAATCCAGCGTAGACCAAATTTCACCGAGCTATAAACATCTTCACTCTTGTTCAAGAAGCCACCATTCATTGTGAGGCCAAATTCTAGATCATGCTTGGTTACCATCAGCCTTCTCTTAGTTGTTCAACAATTCTAGACCTTTTATATGCCATGTCTAGCAGGGCTTAGTTAGTATAAACCCAAAAAAAAAAAATAAAAAAAAATAAAAAAGAGAAAGGGAAGCATTAATTGAAAAATATTGGTTCAAGAAATACAGAAAAAGTACAAAATTCAGGGCATATGAGAAAATATTTACCAAAAAATTAATGGACCTTGTCAAAAGAGATATATCCGAGCAGCTTATTTTTCACAATTTTCAAGTTTCTCTCTTTTTTAATCACTGCTAGATTCTATCCCATCAATTTTCACTTAGCTTGTTTGCATAATTTAAGATGAGATAAGTCAATTTTTGCTTCTTCAAACATCTTTCTTCTCTCATAAATGGGTGTTATTTATTTCCTTTGGCTCTCTTAAGTCACTTAGCTCTTTTGGACAAAAATGACTGGAAACTAAATCATCGCTCACAATTTTTCATCTCTCACAATTAGACATTGAGACCCTAATTTTGTTTTTGTTTGGAATACTTTTATCGCTAGAGCCATAATCTATCACTTTCACTATACAATCTTTCATAAGTTGTCTTGCTGTCCCTGTAAACTTCAGAATTGTACAATATCTTAAAAATATGCCCAATTTCAGCTTTTGATGAAATCTCTCCTGAAGATTATTATCATCTATAATCCATCTTTCAATTTGATTGAAGATCATCTTTGTCATATTTGTTTAGTGTTTTTTCATTCCATTTTATTCTTCTATTTATGTCGTTTTATATATTTGTAACATGTTGGCATGTATTCAATATTTGTGGTCCATCTTAAAGGAGTGTTTTAGTTTTTAAGATTTAGTAGTGTTGTATATGTTATGGGTTTAGTTCCATGTTTAATATATAGGTTTTTATGTTCGAGTCTTCTCTCTCTGTTTGTCTTATGTGTGTGTGTGTATAGTGACATGAGGATTTCAATTCCTCTCCTCTCTTCTACCAACTGAGTTATTCCCAACCATTTCCCATGCATCATCCTAGTCTAGTTCTTGTGCCTAAGGTTAGTTAAAGTTTTTAACTACTACCAGCATTCTACAAAAATGCACTCCACGAATAGGAGCTGGTGTATAGATCCACTATCCCATAGCAAGACATCATATCCTCTTGCGGGAAAATGTTGGAATAGGTGGTTCCTTCCCTTAGAATCGTATTTGAAAGTTTTCTACCTCATATGGCTCAAGAATCTACTCTTTTTGCTTACATCATGCCTTAATCTTCCCTATGTTAATTACTTAATTGTATTAGATTTGTATAAAAGTTTCTCATTTGTGTGTATTGATTGGTTGTTCCTCTTTTAAATTCAATGAAATTTTCCCTCGCAACTTGAAAATACTCTTACAAATCGAGTATGGTGTTCCGAGCCCTAAAGTTTGGATAGTGTAGCAAAATGGTTAAAATTGTTCTTGAACATTTTAAAAATATCTTGTTTGTGCTCATAATGGAATTCTTGCTTTAGCTAGTTATATTTGACATGCAAATATGTGCTTGGTCTTTTCTTTTATCTTATGATAAGTTGATTTTTTTTTTTCAGGTTACTTGTGATTTTTTGTATTATCAACATGTTAAATTATGTTGATAGGGGTGTAATAGCAAGTAATGGTGTAAATGGTAGCCACAGGATCTGCATAAATGGTACATGCAGTTCGGGCACTGGAATTCAGTAAGATTCATGCTACAATCTTTGACTGATATTCTTATAGTATATATTTTATATTTTCAATTATTACTTTTTGTTAGAGTTTTAGCAAAAGGAGGCTTGTTTTGACCTTTACTAAATTTTGACATGGTTCCTAAAATAAAAATAATTATTGAAGTACTTGGGCCTTCTTAGAAATAATTGACATCTTCACCAATGGAACATCTTATGATGGCAGGGCCTTTGATTTTCCAAATTTATTCAGCAAAATAATGTGTTTGTTTATAATTTTGTCAGAAACAAAAAAATTCATAATGTTTATGGAGTTAGTATGATTGACACACTGTTGTTTCTGACATAAAATTGTATTGGCATGCTGACCAACATGATGCTAGAATGTAAAGGTTTTTGTTGAGACACTATGGTTCGAACTTTCAATTGGAAGTGAGTTGATGAACAAAAAAGTGCATATTTTTCAGAGCTTGCATAACTACAATGCTTATTTCTTAGGTCAAAATAATATACTGAAAGTTGCTGAAACTGCATTGTTGGGATGAGTTTCCACTTTCTTGGTCTAGAGTAAACTTAATGCACAATAGTTTCTTATATATGCATTTCTAGATGCTAAATGAATTAAAGTAGATATTTAGAAACTTAAATTGAACAAGCAAGCATGATTGTGGCTCAACTTCTGTTCTTAGATTAAAATTCAATTTGCTTCCATTCTGGTTATGTTCTGACTATCACAAAAAAAAAAAAAAAAAAAAAAAAAATCATGCAGAGGAGATTTTAACCTGAACTATTTTGAAGATGGTGTACTTTCATCAGCGTTCATGGTCGGGCTTTTAGTGGCATCACCCATTTTTGCATCATTAGCAAAGAGGTCAGTGTGTTAGTCAATTAATTTCATTTTATCTTCTGTTAATTTGTTAAGAAATTTCATTATCATAATTGCTGAAGGATGTTATTGTCAATTAGCTTTTTGTTTATCGAACCAAAGGATGTGGTTATGTAGCCCTGATTAGAAAGGAAACAAATACAAACTAAGGACTCGATATTAAATGCTTTACCACTCCAAAATGCACATGGTTTTCTTTGTTGGACCATGTCTCAAATTGAAAGCTTGAATCTAGTTCTTAAATAGCTTAGTTCCCTGAACATGAATGATGAATTTCTTCATTACTTGCATAATGACATATATACAAGTGTTTTATTTCCATACATTTTTCATGGTTGATAGAGTTTTGGTGCATTTTATTTTGTTTAGTATTTTTCCTTGTTCTTTGACAAAATCTTGTGTTCGCTTATGATCTTCTTTTGATCTGTTTTGCAGCCATAATCCTTTTAGATTAATTGGAGTGGGTCTGTCAGTTTGGACTATTGCTACAGCTGGTTGTGGTGGCTCATTTGACTTTTGGTCTATTGCGATATGCCGAATGTGAGTGCTTATTTGGTGTTCCTTGTATTCTTATGGTTTGTATATAATTTTGATTCACAATGTTTAACATCTAACTCATTAATATTTCTTAGGTTGGTTGGTGTTGGTGAAGCTTCTTTCATAAGTCTTGCAGCTCCATATATAGATGACAATGCTCCTGTTACTCAGGTTTGTTTGCCTCATAACTTAAATGTGGTTGTTCCCTATGAGATGTGTCTTTAATTGATGTATGCTAGGGTTGGGAAGGAAATACCAGAACATGTACATGAGTGAAACTTGACCCAAGTTTGTGTTCCTTTCACTCCCCTCATAGTTATCCACCAAGAAGAACAAGCTTCAACCTTTGATCAACTAACCCTTGTAATTAAAATGTTTGGTCAACTAACCTTTGTAATGAAAAAATCTTTAGGATTAGTGCCTTTACAATTTTTTTTCTTGTCTTATATTGTAATTTATCACAACAATTTTGCAGATACGTTTGAAATTATGGTTTCTGTTGATTGTTGGTTGACTGGAACTTATGATCCTTCAGAGGATGTAGTAATATATACAAATGTCATTCTACTGGTGTGAACTGAGAAGTATCATGCTGATCCCAAGTTTCAATATGTTAGTTTCTGTACGCAGTCATGTTAACATCCATCCCAAGATTTAATATGAGAATTTGATCAATTGTGCTGAAGCTGACTGATTGTGTGCTGCTAGGAAAGGACTGATGTGCATATCTGTATTGCTAGTGCTCTCATTCTGTGTGAGTGAGCACATTGGGCTGGATTGAACCTAGCCTAACAAGTAAACTGGCTTGATTTTACCGAGGATGTAGGACTGGGACATAGAAACTGACCACTTATCCAGAAGCTTAATTTCTTTGCAGTGAATTAAATAATGAGCTATAGTGGTTTCCTAGAGGAAAAAAATTCAACCCATTGAGGTAATTGAACTGATCCGTCTTGTCTTTAAAGGAATTGATTCCAACAGTTATCACATGGAAAAGTGATTAAAGTACAAACCTTTGCTTAAACTTAACATTTATATGATTCTTATAAATTACGAATAGAGAATTGAGTGTTGTACATGAATACAAGATTTTTTTCTGCTTCAATTAGTGTGGAGTAATTCTGACTTATTATATGCTTTTGAACTTAAAGCAGTCATGGTCAATAATTATGGAGTAAAGATATCAGTTTGGCAGATGTTAGTTTGAAGGGACACCTATTCATGTTGTTCACTAGGCTACTTTTTTACTTAAATAAAATGGCTTTATGCCACTGTTGATTCTATTTCCTCTTCTGGACCTCTTTAGAAGTTGTAATTTGGATAAATTATTGAAAACATTATACTTCAGAAAAGAGTAGGATTTCTGTTAAGCACACCTAGAGGTAACAAGTTTAATAGCTTCTTTAATTTTAATATTACACTTCAAATTCCAAGATACGCTATTGTCAATAGCCAACACAATAGAAAAAGATTGAATACCTATTTATGTTTGAAACGTGCCTTCATTTGGTTCTTAGAAGGTAGCATGCAATGTCTAGGGGAACTAAGAACTTTTAAATGGTCATGTTAGATGTCTGATCTTCTAAGCATTGCAATAAGTTCAACTTGTGATGAGAGAACGTTTGTTATATCAAAGGGGCATTTAAGGTGTGAATGACTCAGATTATGGTCCACGTTCAGATGGCCCTGGAGCTTCACCGAGGCATAAATCAATCATAATCCTAATGAACACTTTGAAAATTGCAGAGTAGGAGCATTTGTACCCTGTGAATTGATCCTATTAGTTTCATCTAGGAAAAAAGGGTAAAGTTATCAGTTCTTTGAAAAAATAATATGTTGTCTAAGAAGGCTTAACTTCACTGGGATGACACTCCAATGAACAATTGGATTTTGACATATCCATCGGAGTCTTCCTCCATGAATTTCTTCCAATGAATCCCCTGCTTCATTTAGATGTGTGGTTCTTCTTAATCCTTGCCCATCTAGATTCAAGACCTTGAGGGGCCACTATGGTTTGAGCTTTCCTTAGCAACTTGAATGAGATAATCAGCTGGTATAATCTGTGTTTGATATGATTTTATTATTTCCTCAAGGAGGATCTTATAATAGTGATGCCACTTGAAATATTTCAATCTTATGAGTTTGATGTGTGTAACTTGGTTTATGTTTGCCTTTGCTCATGATGGTTAATTTGTTGCTCTATTTTGTACACGGCATCAGAAAACAGCATGGCTTGCAATCTTCTACATGTGTATACCTACAGGAATTGCAATTGGCTATGTTTATGGCGGGCTGGTTAGTCTTTTATATATTTTTGTATTTATTTATCGATTAATTTTTATTGCCACTCTTTAAATATTTTATTTAGTTGTGTTAAAAGGAACATGGTCTGTTACCAATTACAGGATTATGTTAGATTCTTATTTGTTTTTCTTTTTTATGATAGTTTGTTCTGCTAACAATTTTTTCTAAATGTTTTGTGATAAGTGTATAATAACTGATATACTAGATTCACATAGCCCTCAGATTTGTTCGTTCGGCATATTTGCTTTGACAAGGATGAATTTGAGACTGTAGTTTCTGAAAATCAAGCAGTAAAAATTAATATACACCCAATGCCAACACTGTACCAGTCTGACAAGTTGTCAAATAGGTGTGGAATTTGTATTTAAAAAACCTTGATCTTTTGTTTCTTTAGCAGATCTTGCTGTATGATATCTCAATTATTCCTCAGATTGCCTTCTGCATTTGAAACTAGTAGAAACTTTTGTTTTTAGACCTATAAGAAATGAAGTTTCAATTGGTTCATCAAATAGGATATATATATATATATATATATATATATATATAATTTTGGTTTTTCCTTCAATTTTATCAGGTTGGGAACCATCTACATTGGCGAGCTGCATTCTGGGGAGAGTCAATTTTGATGCTTCCATTTGCCATTTTAGGTTTCATCATAAAACCTTTGCAGCTCAAAGGTGCATAATTTTAGTAGTCACTAGCCAGTCTATATGGTTGGCCACATATAATTCTGGAAGGTGTTATATTCTAAATTTTTTAATCATATAGGGTTTGCCTCATCTAAAACAAAACAAGCAAAGATTAGTGGTGAATCAGTGGACCAAGATATGCAACATAGTGGTATGTTTCGTGCATCCATCTTCTATACCTGGCTAACCTCTATGCTTTAACATTCTTATAGATATAACTTGTTGGGCTTTGGTCATTAGATTCTTTAATTTCTTGAAGCAATAGTAATACTTTTATTTCAGATCACCAGAATGCTGGAACTGAGGTACGAGGCAATGATGGTAGTTTATTTGCAAAAGCACCACAAAAATTCTCATCGTATGTTCTTTGCCTCATTTTTTTACCACTGTCAAAAGATTAGAATGTAGAAACATGATTATGTCATTTTAAAAAGTTTCTTTAACCAATGAGG